>JBBPOJ010000758.1:0-20848 GCA_038091395.1 Leccinum rimulosum
ACCCCGCCCCCCTCTCCCCCGCCCCACTTCTACCCCCCGCGCATCCCCGCCCCCGCCTTCGCACCCCATCCAACTCCTTCCTACTCTCCGTGCCGACCGTATCACCGCGCCTCGTGTTTGCCTCGACTTACACCTTATGGCAGCACTAATCCCGATACCGCATGCGCCTCCTCCGCATCTGCTTCCCTCACATCTCTAGATACCCGACCCGCTTCCATCAAAACACCACCCTCTTGCGTTCTTTTTCCCAGCCGGGTGTCACTGCAGCTTATCTAACACCACCGAATATCCGTTCTCTGCACATTTGAAATAGTGACCAGCGCCTTCACTCCTGCCATGTCATCCTGCCCTTGCCGTCATTCCGTCTCTGTCCGTTTTCCCCACCACCGTTACCCCGCATCCGCCATCCCCGTCCTCGCATCGGCCTCCTCCCTCTTTGCTGCCCGGTGTCGCTACAACCCCAACCAACTTCACTGTTTTCAACATTGTTCGACCCCTCCGCGACCGTGACTATGGTTACTTCACCTTCTTCTACTTCAGTGACTGAAGGTGCAGGTATGTTCACTCTCATGAAATCATATGCAACTTGCGCGTGCCCCATCCCCCATGCCTCGCTTGCCTGTCGAGAAATCTCGTCAATCACAGCAAAGCGCACATCACGCTCGTTTTTGAACTGCCGCGGGGCAGGGAATCTGTCCACATACGACCCCGTTACACCTCTCCGAAAAGGCAACGCATATCTGCTTACCGGCTCCCGATGTGATTCAGCACCAACCGCTCAGCACCTATTCGCCTTGCAAAATCTCCCGCCATCGTCGGCGTCGAGTGTCCCCTCGCCAATACTTTCTCTTGAACCTCCTCCCCCTTCCTGCGCGCTTGTGGATCCACCGAAGTAGGTATACATGCATCCGTGGCTTCGTGAACCAGAAGCGATGGTGAAGGAAACTGGAGAAGAGGCGCAATAGCCGACGCATCACAAGTATCTCCCAGAAACGCAAGCTTGCGGTTAGGGAAATCTGGCTCTCTGATGATGTACCCTAAACACGGATCTTAATTTGACACGGTTTAAGCTGTGTAACAGACCCGATTCAGATGTACGTTACTAACCTCGATGAGTTATAGGCCCCGCATCAACAATGATGTCCCCAAGGCGTCCATGGGAGGTAGCGAATCCTTGCCAGAAGCCTTGGTCGTCGCATAAAACATCCGAACCCGGACATTCACTAGCATGGAGGGAAATGGCATCGCAAGGTGTTCGCGGGCATTCATGCGTAAGTAGCTCGTGTACCGCATAAGTGTCTGTAGTCTTGGTGAGGGTCATCGTAAGAATAGAGCGCACAAAGGTCCGTAGCCCAGCTGGACCATAAATGTCGATGCGAGGCGGCTCGAGGAATTTAATGATATCAGACACACTGTTGGCCTCGTCAGAGATAAAGCACATACAGGTTTAGTAGGAAGGTGAACCTCCGATCCAGTTAGGATCGGTGGCGGAGAGAGGACATGACGTAGAAAAGGTACGATGCCCATGACATGATCAGCTGCGGCAGGAGTAAACCTTAGCAACCACGGTATAGGAAAGACCAATTCGTACCGTGCATGTGGGTTACAAAGAGCTTGGCGACTTTATTCGCTCGGAGCGCCTGCTCACCATTGCCGCGAGGCTGGAAATGAAACTGACGAGTGGTGCCTTCCGCACAATCCACCACTATAACGCGTTTAAACCGAGGTATCCGTAAGTCAAACCACACTGCGCACTCCACAAAGTTCCGTCCCCGATGACGCTCGCCACTTGCAATATTGTTCCCATCAGGGTCGCGAGCAGGAAAGAACGAGATGGGACAGACCAAGGCTCGAACAATTGCGTGAAGGTGAAGGCCCGCCGCCGCTGGATGTCCCGAGGAATGTGATCTGCATGTTCTTGGCTACCGTACAGAGAACGTCGTAGTCGGATTCAAGCTGTGACGGCCCGAGTCCGTTTGTCACGTGCAGGCCATATTGATCGAGTATCCATAAAAAGAAGCTGTGTTAGACACGGTTGAATTCGCCAGCCGCTGGCTCCTCTTCGTCGTCATCGTCATCGTCGTGGTTGTTCCTTTGGGTGAGCCGTATTCTGCTTTGACTCCATTGCTTTTCTCAACTCAGAGACCCTTCAAGTCTTTTATCATATCCGCCATTGCCGCACACGGCTCATCATTGCATTATGGCATCACTTATCGCGAACTCGAACACCACTCCCCGATCGACGCGACCTGCGACCCTACCATCCGGTCTGCGGATACCCCACGTCTTCGTGATTCCACCAGAGGAAGAACAACACGACAATCCGCCATGGTGTTACTTCGATGCCGACGAACAGCCAGAAAACAATGGCGACTTCCCTTCGAATCCTGACATTCATTTTCTCGACATTCCCCACCTTTTGCAGAAACCTGATCACAACCTACCTATTCCCATCTCCCGCCGTACCTCTGTTTATCAACTAAGACCGAAGGTGCCCATGTCGAGGAAGCTGGAGAAAAAGCAACGACCCGAGGCGATAAAGATAATAGAGAACAAGCCATCTCACGCAGGACGGAGAGATGCGCGAGAGGACTCGGACGTTATCGAGGTTGTGAAGGTAAAACGCGTCAGAGAACCTCCTGCCGATTTGGAGGAGAATGCAAAGGTTAAACGTTCCAAAACGCTCAAATCACGTGCGACTGAAGCCCTGAAGTCGATCAAGAATGTCGGAAAGGGCTCTTACAGGCCCCATGTGAAGGAGCTCTGGACGTCAAGCGAAAGCATGCCTGGAATTTTCAAGGGCATGCAAGAACAGATCCGTTCACCACAGAACCAGACAGAGGTTCGCTCCCCCACTACACCCACCCTGAAGGGCTCTCTCTCTCGAGCTGCCTCGCGGTCACTCTCGAATCTTTTTCAGCCCGTGAAGCGTTCACCACCAGAGTCGTCATTCACCATCCGCGTTGCGTCACTAGGCGAAGCACAACACACCACCCCTGCAGCGAAATCATCATCCTTTCCACATTTCAGCTACAATAATAAGAATGCGTCTCTCGCCGAGATCTCAAGGACTTTTACGACCGACGATGCGTTCATTGGGTCAATATCTCCCAGCCCCACCATCAAGAAGAAGCATTTGAACACTAAGTTTTCTGTCCGAGAACTTCACCGTCTTTTCACTTTTGCCTCCTCGTCACCGGATGACCTCTCTTCAACGCCTACTGCAACAACGGTACCCTCCTCATCTGTCCCAAGTGGTTCTACCTCATCGACCTCTACTTCTGCCATGTCATCCGATTATCCAGATGTCCCCATGGAGGAGGACATATTTGCAGATGCACACTTCCTCGAGCTTGATAGCCCAGAAAGAAGGCTTGCGTCGCGGTATCATCAAGGATCTATCCACTGTGATGACCACCTGTCTCCCCCAGGTCGCCTCGGTGATCTCAGTTTCGAGATGAAACTCAACTCTCTTCACTTTGATTCACTGTCTTTCGATCCCGATGATTTTGATGTTCCAATGGAAGGGGATATCTTGCGGTAATATTATATTGTTTTGCGATTTATCCGACTTTGTTGTTGCTTCTGCGGTCCGTCGACCCGCGACTGCAGCCGTTCTTCATATGACATATCTACCACTTGAATCCAGCTCCCTCATCCATTGCGTTTCCGATCACACCGGAACACATACTATCTTCATCTGGATTTCTATCTTATCCAACGGAGCAGCCAAAGTTATCGCTTTGCAAGTCCGATATACGTATAGAAGACATCAGTCGCCCAGCACGATAATTTATGCGCTTGCTTTATATACGCCAATGCTCTCTTGTTTTTATTGTTGATGTTCTGGTTTTGAATGTTTTCTAGTTTCTCGTTCCTTTCACGCTCTCTCTTATTTAAGTCTGCCGATTGATTATTAAAGAGTTGTACATTTAGGCCTACTTGAAGGGTGCTAGATCCATCGGGATATCTGGCAGTAATGTATTTGGATGATGATCGAATGTTGATATTGAGGCCCGTCTGCGTGGCGGTTTAACCCCATCCCAACCTCGGCTAGCATCTTCCCACTATGTATCGACCGTCCTATCAGACGAGGAGGCTCGGTACCGCAAGCTTGATAGTTGAGGGTCAGGGACGTCGACAAAGAGTTCGATAAGAACAACACTTGCCATTTTGGACCACTGTCACGAGGTTTTCAAACTATCCACCAACTGCCGTCACTTCAACTTGAAGCTTCAAGAACGCCCTACCCCTTCCAATGTCTTCCACGTACGTTCACGCGAAGCGATGTCGAGGCATACACATTAAGCTTATCGCCTCCGGATTGTAGATTCACGCCATCCGATGCTGTCGATGTATCCAAAGAGAGAGATTGGCCCATGCATTTAGGTGGGTTAGTTTCCAACCTCACTCCACCTCGCAGACCCAACGACCTCCCACCGCTTACAGGCATGTTGGACTGGGACGACACCAAGATCGTCTTCACGAAACGGAGTCTCGTAGAATTCCTCAAGTAAGTAGCCCAGCGGGCGCGCTCCATGTTTGAAATCGCTGCGTTGCAGCGGTAGCAGCAAAGGAACAGAAAGCGTTCAACGTTCAACACTCGGTCAGGTACACCGGCGTTACCGTCGATCCGGGCTTCACCAACATCCAAAAGTTGCCGCGTATGTGGTCTTCGTTGTCCGAGTTTCTTGTAGCTGATCGCATTGCTTCCCCCCTCTCCTTCCTCTCTTGCCAGGGCATGCCCAGTTCGGCAAGTTAGTTGCCAATTCTGTTCCGGAGGAGGAAGAGGCGGCAGAAGGTACGGCGACACGAGATACAGGGATTGTGTCTCAGCGAAGACTGATGACTCTCTCCCCAGATACGACCTCCCCCGCGTCAGGTACTCGATCGCAACGGATTTTGGAAGATGAATTTCCCGAGGACGCCCTGGCCACAGCCCCTCCCATACCGGAAGCTGCTTCCGATCTTCAGAAGCCGAGCGTTCCCAAGCCTTCGCGGTCAGCAGCGTAGTCCGACTTGTGACTTGTTATCATTCAGACGGTTGACGGCTTTGAATCGCCATTTCAGACGCGTTCGCACCGGTCCGGGAGGGAGGGACAGCATTGGAAATATATTTGCCAACGAGGACGACCAACAACAGTTCATACCTACGCGCAGGTAAGCATCGTTTTCATGTTCCATGTTCCAGCGTGTGTATTCAGTGTCATTAGGGTGCGACAGCGTCCGGGAGGACAGGACAATATCGAGGGAGTGAGTGGCTCTATGTCGTGTCAGTGCGATGCTGCTCATCTGCACGATAGCTTTTCTAATCCACGAAATGCATCGGAGGTGGGGAATACTGTAAAGGGTAATCATTGTAAGAAAAAAATTACAACAATATCCGACATTGTGGTGTTTGAATTCGCACATTGTATGATTCCGCGAGAGAATAGTTCCATGTTCCGAGTAAAATCATGCCAAGAGGCGAAGAAAAAAGTGTTGGTAGCGGCGAGGTTCGAACTCGCGCGGACTTACGCCCATTGGGATTCAAATTGCTTAAATCCAACGCCTTAGACCAACTCGGCCACGCTACCGATCACCGAAGTGACTGCCTGTGGCATAATGATAGGGATCAACAAACTTTTGAACGGAGGTAGTGCGTCGTGAGGTGAAAACACCTCAAGCTATCTCAGTTGACTGGCAGAGGGTGATCAGATTCGGGGGAACAGTTATACAACAGCACAACAGAGTGGGTCAACTACAAGTGGTGTGCACTCTCGACGAGATCTGCTTCGTCGTCAGATAAATATTCAAATACAAGGTGCTTTGCTTGTAATTTGGGACTAAAGGAGAAACCAAAAGGGACAAGAGAAACCGAACTGACGTCAGACAGTATAATACAGAGGCAAGCAAGCGAAACGATGGGAGGTATGTGAGGTGGATTAAGCGACGAATAGGAAATTTCTGGTACGTTTGTTGCCGAATGGTGGTCTACCGGATCAAAGCTTCCATACAACGACAGATCGTAGCGTCCCAAAAATGATCATAGTTCAATCCATCCTTCCCCTCCGAACGTGTTCTCGCCTGAATAGCTAACGTAGAGGAAGTTATCTTCGTCCCTGGAGTACATCACGATCAGATTTACTCCGAATCATATCAATGTGGAAAGACGGACTTGTGCTCTTCATATATGGCACTCATGAGGGCAGCAGTCGGCGGGAGAACTTCGTCGACGAAGATGAATATGGCTTTCTCTGGCGCGAGTTTGATGCGCTTCCGGATGACGTACACGAATTGACCGACAGTCAGATCCTGTGAAACAGATCACCATCAGATATTCATCGCACACAGTGTGTAGTAAGGGCACGCCTACTGAAGGAACGAGATACTTCTTCTTGTCGATCGTAGGGATATCCGTTCGGTCCGCCTTCTCGCAGATAACCTAAATTTCAAGGGGTGTTGAGTCGGCGCAACATCCCACAGGTGACGAATACCGACGGGGATACGATCTGGATACTTCTGTCTGATACGCTCAGCCTCCTGCTTGCGCTTCTCTGGAATTGCCACTTGGGTGAGCAAACAAGCTGCGGGAAGAAGACATAGCATACCAAAGGGGTGCTCATCCTTGAACTTCGACCTCATCGTGGAGCAGTTACGGAGATAAGTAACGTAGCGAGGCGGGTTGATGGGAAGAGGGAGTCAAGCAAGTCGTAGTCACAACGTTGAGGATGGAGGTAGACCGTATACCCCAAAGTGGCTTTCAAAGCCTCCTGGCTGCCGTGACATGTGACCGTAGCGTGACTCTGAGAGGCGTGTTCGTCCACACGACTCATATCTAAAATAGGAGACGTCCGAGATTATATGACTCGGGATCAGCACAGGAAGCGTGCCTGTACGGCAGAGTACTACCATTCCATTGACTGGACCTCTGGCGTGAATGGCGGCAGAAAGGGCAACCTTCGCCATATTTCTTCAGAACTGCGGCTCAAAAATAGCCTCGCCCGGGCCGATGATCGTATAGTATTACTCGAAACGCACCAGGCGGATATTGTGGGGAGGGAAATATATGAGTCGGCAGAAGGCAGAAAATAAATAGATTAACGACTTTATGTGTAGTATAGTCAAAGCTCCAATGTCCCATGAACCTGCCCTTCTCGAGTCTCTCGAGTCCTATAGCACAGACCATCACTCTCGTGCTTTGCTCCCCATCGCTGCAGCCATGCCTATTGCCATTGCACTGCCCATCTGGTTCCCAGGTCCGTCGGAAGGCACGAAGACCGTTTTGTCACCGAAGGCCTTGATACGTGAAATCTCAACCCGCCTCATTTCCATTTCCCGCGCGAATTGGTCTATGACCTTAGCGTCCGCCGCAGCCTTGATCCGGATAGCCTCCGCCTCTGCTTCGGCAGTGAGGCGGATGGCCTCGGCCTGTGCGAGAGCTTCAATCTTGGTACGTTCAGCTTGGGCTTTCGCTTCCGCGATTACGGCGTAAGCCGCGGAATCGGCTTGCGTCTTTGAATAATACCATCAGGAATGTTGTTCCCCAGCCTAAGTCCTCATAACGTACATTGCGCGCTTGCACCTTGATACGTGCGACCAACAAGGCACCCTCCTCCTGTTTCACTTTGTTCGAGTTCTCCCTGTCGACATTCTGTGACAACGATGAAGCCAATTTGACAATGACAAATAAAATGGCAACTAACGGCAGCTTCCACCTGTGCCTGAAGCGCCCGAGTTGTGAGCTTGTCCATTGTCGACGCGATCTCGCCCTTGAATTGCCTGTCGATGACGGCTGATGATGGCTTCATGAGCACCTGCGACTACATTGCAATCGAGAAACTTACCAAGGTCCTTAAGCACGATGCCGTATTCTAATGCAGCTTCGTGTAACTCATCCATTGCACGAGTCCTGAGGGCATCCAGAAAGGCAGATGACGCGTCTGTCCCATCATCGAAATTGTCTGGTCCAAGTGAACGTTGTTTGACCATTGAGCTATAGTCAACTGGGTGAAACATCAATGCAGTCCGAAGAATGAAAATGAATATCTCATACGGTGTGCAACGATTTGCGTCAAAATTGATTGGGTCTTGTCACGAAGCGCATCATATGGTGTGGAATACCCGTGAGTTGTAAGCTCCATACTATATCAGGATCATTCTGTCAGCGGGGATGTAATCAAGACTCACTTTGAGCGGTTCCATCAGCTGCCTGCACAAGATGAATGGTTTAGAAAGTGAAAGTCAGAGAGTGAAATAGGGCACTCACCATTTCAGGTAGATTCGTAGACCGACAGGAACCTGATCTCTTGTGAAACTGTACAACACCATGAGACACCAGTCAGGACTGTCCGCTTTCTGTGCTCACATGTCTTTCGTTGGCATCTCGAGTTGGTTTTCCCCAAGAGTGTATAGTCCGCGGAGAGTGACATTGGGATTGGTGATGTAATGCTGTCCAGCGGGAAGTAATTCGAGGTCATCTCCACGTTGAAAGATGGCACAATTATTTGCCGGGATATCCAAGCTTTGTGAAGAACTATGTCAGTACAGATGGCTGGTAGATCGATCGAGGTCACGAACAAGAGGGCAACGACATATTCCTGGTCCCTTTTGGTACCGATGTGGCTTTTCATCTTGACCTCGTGAGTCCTTTGCAGAATTAGACCAGGCAGAGAACCTTTGCAAAACCAACTTACCACCCTAAGGTAGCACCCGTCACATGATCCTTGATAGCGGTTTGCAGGTGTGTCTGATCGACTATCGCGAGTACGTCGTATGTACCCTCGATAGCGAAAGCGACGAAACCTGAATTCTTGATGACAAAAATACGGTTCTATAATTTTAATTTGTATAAGTTCCCAAGAACGAGCAGTATTGCCATGAAGATTCCACCTGTGGATCGGACACTACCGCTGCCTGTAACAACGTCAGTATCAGAGGCGAGCTTTAAATGACCGTTTTCACCTGGTTCTGGGAAACCTGTACCACGGTCAAACCCTGAAACTCGATAGCCGTGTCTGATACTGAAATCACACAGTCAACCCTGATGTCACACTATTCAATTGCAATCGACAAGTGGATACTTACGTCCCTGTGTTCCACACCATTCCCGTGCCCACCAGTTGCGGAGAGGAAAGCCTGGATAGCGACCAGGCTGCGTCAAGATCTTGGGAAGACCTCCGTGGTTGATTAGGCCAAGATTCCCTGGAGAAACCTCACGACCAATCCACGAGACAGGATGCTAAGGAACGTGTCACAAGAATTCCAGGGCCAGAGATCAAATACACACCTTCTTGGACATCAGACTATTTCTTCCGGACTGGAAGTTACATTGGTCAGCCATGGTGACTGTGATAGCGCTAACTGAGCTGTCACCAACCTGTTGGAGTTGCCTATCGAGTTTCTGTAATGCAACGATTATACCGTCTTTACCAATCTGTACGAAAAATGGTCTGTCATCGATCGCAGAGTCTGAGTCTGTCTTGGAGAAATTATGTGCGACAGGTTTGGCCTGGGTGGTCACTTCTTTATTGATCGTTAAGTGGTGCTTGGATGGAAAGTCGTCGTTGCGTTCCTTTAGTAGTTCTCTGCGATGTCCAGAAACGACGGTAGAGCTGTCTACGGAACCCATTGCAGCGGTTATAGTTAGGGGGCAGAATTTGATTTCGACTGGTGAGCCTATCGCATGTCCATTATATGTGCGAAAGAACAATCACGGTACATTATTTGAAGACCCGCTGTGTGCTAGTAAGATGACGCAACGGTTCCTGTCTAGCAGGGCCTGACAGTATGCAAGGTACATTCCACACAGCCTTGTAAGGATAAACTAATTAACCATGTGCCATTGTTAGAGTTGAAGATGCTGTGTCTGAGCGACACAACACTGCAGCTAGCATTGTGCACATACCGACCCACACCGACTCAGAGGCATCGGAATTCCATGGGGCCCGGGAGGCAGTGCACCAATCAAGTTGCCGCGTATTGCCCTCTCAGACTTACTAGCATTGTCTAGGGCCACTGCCAACATGGCTGCAGGAGATTTGGACCACACGCACGCCGTGTCCGCTCTCGGGCTTACCCTGTAACTTTTACGTAGTTCCGTAGTTGATCCGTAGCTGGTTGTGGGAGTCTGTTTGGTCACATGATTGCTTAAAGTACTACTTACTACATTGGTACATACGTCTGTCCAGTGGCTTACACGTAGCTGTGTGATATGATGCAGCTTCTTTGGCTGCTTCTGCTTTCATTGTCATCCCCGACATTCTCACTATTAGAAAACGTCACCCAAGACTTATATTGGAGCACTTACCGTCCAGGTCTATACTTCGGTGTTCGCCCCAGGCTACCCCAGTCCCTCGTTACCGGGCTCATTTGGTTCGGGACACAAAATTACCAGTCGTTCGGGAGTGCGCTGTGCATCGTCATGTCCAGTGTATTACGGCTAACATTCCCCAGAGGCACGCCATGCATGCGACCAAAGCGACGGACTTGCTAGTTACACATGGTCCATATTCGACCCCCGTCAAGGTGGCATACAGGTTCTCAACGACACCCTTAACAATGTCGAAATCACAACCGAATTCCTCAAAGTTCCTGGTGGACAGCATGGGGGCAGCTGGGCTGCCCGCGTCAAAGGGAAGCCCATCCAGCCAGGTACGTATCCCGTATTGCCTGCATTGGCGACTGCGACCGAATGATGCGCAATATAGAATACCCATCCAGAATTTCTACAATTTTCTACTTGGGGCTTGAGGGACTCGGTGGTATTGACTTGATTACGGATGAAGATGAGAATGTTCGCGCATCTGATTTGTACCTCAGCATCGCTGCTCACAATTTCCAGGGGATTGATGGGCCTATTGAATTTTCTGGTACTACGCCAGACCTCGACGATTTCACAATTCGTATCGTTGACGGTATGCCCTTCTGGAGCGCTGTCGGCATCATCGAAGCTTACGTTCTTTCAGGTGCCAGTAACGAAGCTATTACTTCCGGCCCTCATTCCGAAATGTTTGCCGACAGGCTAGACAAATCTCACTTCGTAGGTTTGCGCGTCAACCCAGGACATATATGGACTGCAAAGGGTCGGTATCGTCCGTCTAAAAGTGTTTTCTTTTCACGCATTCTTCGCAGATTTAATCAGTCAGAGTATTGTGAAGCATGCAGGACCCATTGCAGAACAATACCGCCAGTCTGACCACCCACCTGACCCATCATTCGTACTCCAGCTTCCCGACGAGACTGTCACAGCGAGCAACCTTTTTGCTGTGCAGAAATTTTTCGATGGCGAATTCCAGTTTGATGTCTTTTTTGACAGCGCAAGTTCCCACCTGAAGCTAGACTGTATGTTTCTTTATTGACATGTTTTTCGCGTGCGGATCCTGATACCTCAACAGCCGCTGTAATCGATCTTGGTATTCCCGCTCTGGCCTCGTCCTTCAATGATCGTTTTGAAGCTCGTCTACCTACCCCTGCTTCATTCGCTGTATCCGACCAAGAGGCCCTCGAATCATTTAGCAAGGCAATCACGTCCAATCTTCTCGGAGGAATTGGTTATTTCTACGGAACTTCGATTGTCAACAAAGGCTTTGCATTCGAGTGGGACCAAGATGACGACTACGATTATGACGGAGACGAAAGACAGGACCAACAGCAAGGATCAATGCTCACGGAACCACGGGCTCTACTCACTGCTACACCTAGTCGCAGCTTCTTTCCAAGGGGATTTTATTGGTAACGTTCTGTCATACCGTAACGTGTTCTACATATACTCAACTTCCTGTCAAGGGACGAGGGCTTTCACCTACTTCATATAGGGCAGTGGGACAATGACCTCAGTATCGAGATTCTCCAGGACTGGATAAATCTTATTGATGAAAACGGTTGGGTTGCTCGTGAGCAAATCCTGGGCGAAGAAGCACGCAGCCGTGTTCCGCCCGAGTTCCAGACACAGGTACCCTCGTTCGCAAATCCACCAACGCTTACGATGGCGGTCACTGCGTTCATTGAACGTCTTGCGGCTCAGACTGACGGCCCTTCTGTCGCGGAACTCGGCATGGATTTTGCAATGGACGGCAATCAGGTTCCACTCTCCGGGTCTGTCGAATCGACTCAAAGGGGAAATGAGTATCTTTCACACGACAAGGGGCTTCATTTCTTGCGCTCGGTGTATGTTCCTTTAAAGCGTCATTATGACTGGTTCCGTCGTACGCAGCGGGGGCAGATTAAACAATACGGCCGAAAAGCACGATCGCGCACGGAAGGCTACAGATGGCGTGGACGCTCCGAGAGGCATATCCTCACTAGCGGGATGGACGACTATCCGAGAGGACCACCACATTCGGGTGAACTGCATTTGGACCTCATCAGTTGGATGGGCTTCTTCACACGGACGATGCGTGGTCTAGCTGAATTTATCGGGGAGACAGAAGATGCGGAAAGTTTCAAGGAAATCGAGAAGGCCATCATTGAAAATATTGATGGTATGTTGTTTTACAAATCGCTCAGCGAGATAGAGACAAGTTTCGTTTCAATCCCAGATCTCCATTGGAACGAAGATGCCAATATGTACTGTGACGTTGGAATTAGTTCAGATGGTGCGCTCCACCATCTTGCTCCGCGTTTCATCTTTCCTGACCATGTGTAGACGAGTCCGAGCACGTGTGTCATAAAGGCTACCTTTCATTATTCCCATTTATGCTCTCCCTTCTCCCTCCTGATTCCCCCCATCTTCTCCCCATTCTTGACCTTCTCCATGATCCCGATCATCTTTGGTCGCCATATGGCATTCGCAGTCTCTCGGCTTCGCACCCCGAATTTGGACGCGGCGAGAATTATTGGAAGGGACCAATTTGGATTCAGATGAACTACATGATCTTGAGCTCTCTATACAAGGTAAACCCTAATACTCGGCGTGGATATGCGGAATTGACTGGTTGGATAAACAGACATATGCTGCTGTCGAGGGTCCTTGCCAGGCGTATGCTAAAGAAATTTATACTGAGCTACGGAAGAACGTTGTAGAAAATGTCTTCGAGGTATGTTATCCGGTGATCTTCATCGTTATCTCTACTGACAGTATATTTAGGAATACCAGCGAACTGGGTACGTCTGGGAACAGTACGATGCGCTTACGGGCGAGGGCAGAAGAAGGTAAAGCCTCTCATGCATTCAATGACAAGTGTTAACGTTGCATGTCAGCCATCCGTTCACTGGCTGGACGTCCCTCGTCAGTCTTAGTACGTATCACGTCATTTTCCTTGTGCACGCCTCTGAAATTCCTTGCAGTCATATCTGAAAAGTACTGAAAAGTACGGCGCTTTGCGCAGTATATAAATTATGTGCTCTCATTCTTCCTGCGGTGCTTATGCATCACTGCTGATCGTATCTACGTGGTAAAGTCCGGCCTGATATAAGTTCACATTATCAGCTGCGTGTTCGTAGGTCGAATGGCATCTGATTCTCGCCTGGAACATTGGTGAATCTACTTAGTGCTTCGTGTGAGCCTGTTTCCCAACGCACCCCAAGTGCATAGAAGCCCATAAGAGTAGAGCTAAAGCGTACGATCGACAAGACAACTTGTGTATGATGTTCCGCAAACTCCATCCTCTACTCTCCACGAACAGAATTTTGTGCACAGGCCACGGGTGCTTCCTTATAGTGGGATGGCGCGAGTTGTGCGCCAAAACTATGAACGCTAGAAACTTGTGTGCCATGTATAACTGCCAATGGCCCATCTGCAGCCTAATCACAGGGCCTCAGCCCTCTTGCATCACCTCCTCTTCCGGTTTCTCCGCCTGTCCACCACCCGCAGTCAGGCCCCTGACCCCAAAACTCACGCAGCGCACATCCAATGTCCTCATGTTGATCAATACGAGTATCCCTGTCTCGGTAAAGCTCGGCAACAGGACCACTCTGCACCGCCTGGATGGCTCCCCTTCGTCATCTTGAGCCGAGCCGGTCAACGTTGTAGCAAATTCGGGCATCCCTCCGACGATATAGATGTCTGGTGTTTCGCCAAGGATAAACGGGTCGCGCTCGCGGTACGGATGACACCATAGGGTGTCCGGTGCGGTCGGGGCAATGTGTCGCCACTTGAGAGTCAACTCCGCAACCGATACAAACGTGAAAGGGGGGGATGGGAGGTACTTGAATATGTCAAGGACGGGTTGACCAGATGTCACCAACACGCTCCGGGTGACTGACGGTCCGTTGACACTTGAAATAGGCGAGTCTTCAGAGTCCGCGCCACATCGGAGCCGGAGCCAAACAGGATTTGTTTCGGGGTAGAATGTTTCGAAATCCGCTGCTCCACCGAACATGGCGCGAGGAAATGGTTGTTGGGGTAAAATTGCCCCCGAGGGATCGTTTGGGCCAGGTAGAATATGTAGGGGAAGAGCCGATGCCAGGTCTTGAAGATGGGCAGAGAGGATGGTATTCGGATGCGGAGAGAGATCTGACGGTGCTACGGCGCTCGACTTTTTCTGGGTTCCATGACATCAGCCGTGCACGTAGTGTAATGCTAATGACTCACTGGCTGCTCTTCATTTCCGTTATCGGTGTCTGTGACCGCCACGAGTGAGTTTCCTGCAATGATGAGGCGCGTGATTTGTGACGCAGTTTTGTGATCTTCGAGCCCACCCACTTCTCCAGACAGGTATTCCACCAACATTTGAATTTGCGCGTCTGCTTGAATCTCTGCTCCGATAGATAATCCTGACACGACGGCCAGGTATTCGTCCGATTGAGGAGTACTGCTGCACATTGATACGTTAAGAATGCGAAGGTGAATGTTCGTAAGTAAACCTGCCTATCCACATGCATGCTATTGCTGGTGGCGTCATGCTGTTCTGCAAAAGGTGCGAGATCGGCAAAACACGTGTCAACGACTTCGAATTCTCCACCTGGAGTTTCCATGCCGAGTGCGGCGATGATGACGCCAGTGACCAGATGGGTCGAGACTAGTTTCTGGCCTACAAGCGTAATTCGCCCGGACTCGTCTTCTAGCATGACGCTGTCCCTGTCTGAATATATCTTTTCTCTAGATTGGGGGGGAGGTAGCGCATGCTTCGGTACACTGAGCTAAACGAGGACCAGGATTCGATTATGTACTCACATCTCGGCCGAGGTCTTCGAGGACATTTGGCTTGAGTGGCATGTCCATGTAAACGGTGCCTAATATCCAGCAGAGCTGGGATTTGACGACGTCCAGTACCCTTGGGACGTACACAGGACTTCCTGGAGTACATAGAGTGAGTATATGCTTTGTTCTGTGACCGCGGCTCACTTGCCATTGAGGTCTTTCCATTTGGCGTAAGCACACTCGAGCACGGGCTTTTTCAACATGGCAAGTCTAGTAAAATAAATATTGGAATACTGATGCTTGTAAGAACGATTCTTTGCATCGATAAGGAAGGAAGGCGAGCTGGCCGTTGGGGGCAGAAGCTCGCTGGGGAGCCGGATCAGAGGCGTTGAAGGGGTTCCGCTGCGGAACATGATCGATATCGATGTTGGTGGCGCGTTAACTTGGTCGCGACTACTGACGTAGCAAGTGCACACACAGTTCAGGCGATGTCTATTATTAGGCCTCTAGGCTTTTTTCATTACATAAGTAGGTACAGTGCCTGAGCCTCTGAACAGAGTATAAAATGGCTATCATATGCATATCGACGCAGCATTATCTCTATCACCCATGTCTCTCTCAAAGGTGCATATATCCTTATCTCTTCCTCACTACGCTCATCCCTCGTCTCACAGCACATCAACCCCGAACGACTTATCCGCGAGTCCAAGGTTACTATCTTATCTCTGCCCCCCTTTCCGATCGCGCTCACTGTTCTGTTTGATAGGACAAGAAATCCCACCATCACCTTAACCCCGCCGGCGTCAACAAGATCTCCAACCCATACGGCGCGCGTTATGAAACAGAGTCGCTCCCAAAGTACCACATACCCTTGAAGGGCACGAAGGCCGAGAATGCATACCAGCTTATCCACGATGAACTGAGCACTGACGGTCATCCAACCCTCAAGTCAGTTACTGCTGTCCCTCCAGTCTCTTTCTCTTTCTCACCTACGTTGCAGCCTCGCCTCGTTCGTACAGACTTGGATGCCCGAACCTGCCCAAAAACTCATGATCGAAAACATGGCCAAGAACTTGATCGATCAGGATGAATATCCTGCAACCCGTAAGTATTTTACCATTATCCATATTTATATTCCGTGTCCACATGCCTTTTCAGAGCTCATTCACACTCGATGCATCTCCATCCTCGCCGATCTTTGGCATGCTCCTTCTTCCAAAGAAGCAATTGGCACAGCCACTACAGGCTCTTCTGAGGCCATTCAGCTTGGAGGTCTCGCCATGAAGCGTATCTGGCAAGAACGTCGCAAGGCTGCTGGCAAGTCCATCCATGAACCTGGTCCCAACATCGTCATGGGCGCAAACGCCCAGGTTGCCCTCGAGAAATTCGCTCGTTACTTCGAAGTCGAGTGCCGTCTGGTCCCAGTTAGCGTCGAGAGCCAATACAGGCTGGATCCCAAGAAGGCGATGGAGTTTGTCGACGAAAACACGATCGGTGTATATGTCATTCTCGGCAGTACTTACACCGGCCATTATGAGCCAGTCAAAGAGATGTCAGATGAGCTTGACGCGTACGAGAAACGCACAGGTCACTCGGTGCCTATTCATGGTGCGAACATCCGTCGCTCTGTTTCTCTCTTTGACATTGAGCTTGCTACGCAGTCGACGGAGCGTCCGGTGCATTTGTTGCGCCGTTCGTCCACCCAAAGCTTCGGTGGGATTTCAAGCTTCCCCGTGTCGTCTCCATCAACACCTCAGGACACAAGTTCGGTCTCGCCTACGTCGGTGTTGGCTGGGTTGTATGGCGGTCAAAGGAATTCCTTCCAAAGGATCTCATCTTTGAACTTCATTACCTAGGATCTGTGGAATATTCGTTCTCACTTAACTTCTCTCGACCTGCAGCACCCATCATTGCTCAGTACTTCAATTTCTTGCATCTCGGTTTTGAGGGCTACCGCGCGGTCGGTCTCGACGACCTGAAAAATGCGCGACTTTTGAGTCGTGCGCTTGAGCGCACAGGATGGTATACCGTGCTTAGCGATATCCATAGGCACAAATCGGACTCCAACCTCGACGAAGACGCTCCAGAGGTATGCTATCAATCAACGTATCACTCCATAATTCAGACAAACCTGTTGCAGAACTATATCGAAGGGCTTCCTGTGGTGGCATTCCGCTTCTCAGACAGCTTCCAGGAAAAGTATCCAGAGATCGAACAGAGATGGATTCAAATTTTACTGCGAGTTAAAGGGTGGATTGTGCCGAATTACGAGCTTCCCCCGAACTTAGAAAGCGTCCAGATTCTGCGCGTGGTAGTTAGGGAAACTTGCACGGAAACGGTAAGATTTCAAGTTGTTTCTGTGCGCCTCGGTAAAGATACTCATCATTTGTCACAGCTGATTGATCGGCTTTTCGCCGACATCGTGAGTGCGCGACCAAATCGATCCTGACGATATTGACACCAATTCCCGTTAGGTTGAGATAACGGAAGATCTCATCGATCGTGACTCGTCGGCTCATGCGCTCGATATGTTGGGCAAAAGCAAGACCAGCGTAGGTCGGTTGGACAACGACTCTGGAGCGCAGCCATCGGGCACATATGCCAAACCATGCTAGGTGTTAGAACGGTGCCAGTGGCATGAACGTGTAGATGGGAACGGAAGACGAAACTGAATTTTTGTGTTGCTGAAGTGTGACGAATTGTACAATTGCGTAGAGCCACTACTACTTGTAAGAACCAATCGCAAGCCACGAACCTAATACCTCAAGTTGCTGCGCATAAACTGTGGTCATCACGACGATGTTGATATCAGTGCTTGGCATCGTCCCGCTTCCATCCCGGCCACATTCACGGTTCGACCATGTTCCGACGCGTTTTGCAATGTCCTAACTCCGTCCCGCTCTCCGTCCGTCGTTTCCATGTTTCGTCCTGCCCCTCCGTGTCTCCGGTCCGTTTTCCCGCGGTCCCGACGCAGTACTTACCCGACGTTACACGATGACCGAGTAGTACTGTACCTATGCACCTGTTATTTATGTAAGTAGCAGATCTGGTTCATATACCCCTGCTCTGTCATTTCTGAATACAGAATTCAGTTCCATTACATACGATCTTCCACTCGTTTTCTACCTCTGCAGCTCGGTCTAAAATCCGAGCGTACTCTGAGAGCTCATCGTATGTAACCTTCACACCGCCGCAAACAACGAAGACAACAGTCTTGCAACGCTTCTCTTCGGCAGAAAGCTCCGACTTGGGGTCCAAGATACGCCAGAACAACTCAGGGCTGTAGGCAGCCGACAAAGTTGTCGAACATGCGAGTTCAATGAGAAACTTGTGTTCATCTACATCAACCACGGCAGTGAATACGGCAGGCTCGAACGATCGCTGGACGAGACCGCTCACCTGCGAAGCCTTGCGCGGCGAACATCGCCAACTCATCCGGTATAGACACGCATTTTACTCCGCCAACATGGTTCAAAGCCATGTGCACCACTCCGGGTGCAGGCGACGTTGCTGTAAGCGAAGCCGCACGCGAGGTCAGCTCACTCATATAAGGGACCGCAACTTGGTATTCCTCGTTCATCTGCACGGTATAGGGTGCCTCGGGGGGTATGTCGGTTGGAGGCCGTGGTATTTTCGAACAGAATCCCTGTGTGTTGAGCGAGTTAGCGTGGTAGAAGCAGTTGGCCCCATGGGTTTCTAGTGCAACGATTGGGACTGAAAGTCAACTTGAGTACCCGTGCTGGTCATATGGGCTCGCAGACGAACCGCTATCCCAGGCGACCGATCGGCACCCGAGGAGTATGCCTCCGATCAGGCCACCACCGCCGACTGAGCAGAATATTGCATCCGGTGGGTGAGGGAGTTGGGAATTCATCTCGTTGACCATCGAGGAGTGACCATTCCAGAGAACTGGATCGTCATACGAAGAAACTACAACGCTAGACGAGGATAGGGTCAATATACACGAGCCACTGAGCAGATGGACGCTCGACACACGCATGGGGATCTTGCTCTGCAGCTTTGTACATGGCCGCTAACGCATCGGAATAGATCTGGCCAACCAAGACCACATTTGCGCCTTGCTTTCGAAGCACGTCTTGCGTGTCCTTTGCTACAACGACGGGAAGATAGACAGTGCACTTGACTGCAAGTGTCCGCGCAGCGACCGCAGCGGCGAGGCCAGCATTCCCTGACGACGCCATGAAAACATGCAATTCAGGTCCATGCGCTGCTTTGGATTGTTGAAGTCGTTGTGAGATACCCCTGTATTTGAAGGACTGAGATGGTTGGAGGTTCTGTTTGTCGACTCGGGTGAGCTCGACGTGCATCATGATCGGGGGAGATCCTCACCTCGAGTTTCAGATACGCTGAGCAACCTAGACGATCAGATATATGACTCGAGTAGATCAAAGGTGTTTCTGTCCAGATGCCGTTCGGGGGAGCAACTTTCTCAGTGGGGCTGACGCTTCGCATGTCGTAGTTGCGGGTATAGTGTCCCCATATTGCTAAAGAATACGTGAAGGTCAGCAGTTCCCAGGTGCTTGAAAGCTGACACGTACTGATTGGGAGACAACGGGTAGTGCCACCGTTGTGGGTGAGAAATCCTCGGCCCGGTTCTGCTGCGTCTCCAACTTTGACTTCAGCCCTTTCTCCATGTTTGCAAACTTTCCTCAAAAACTCACCGCGCCTTTGGGTCTTCTTTCAGATGAAGCCAAACTCGCTTTCCGCAGTCGCTCCGAGGGAATCTCCAAGCTAATATCCACCAGGGTATGTGTTGTCTGTTAGCTTACTTGACGGCATGTCAACCATTACTCGTCACTGGCCCACAGAACATCGCTGAGAATGATGCCTACTGGGATCAGGTTCGTCATCTGCTGAAACATACTGTCTTGGCGTTTCATTCGACGTCTGCAGTACTTCACCCTGTTCGACTCGCCGTCAGATGTGTTCTCGCTCATCTCGCCCCAAGACAGTACGTGGATATTCAACATCCCAATTTACACGGCACTGATTTCATGGCTAGTTCGTCGTGCAATGTTGGAGGCTCCCGAAAACGTCGTCGCCTTGATACGAGTTCTCACCTCACGGTTATTCAATCTAGTTTCTGACCACACATTCCCTGCCCCGACCGGCGTCTCCGTGGCTTCATATGCGACGTCCCTCATCAAGTCTGCCACAACAGAACGCAATACCACGAAGGAGGTTTTGAACGCTATCCGTGTCCTCCAAAGAGTATTACCCGTCGTCTTCGAGGTCGAGGGTGAATCGAATGCTTTCGAGTTGGAAGTACTGTGGAAGAAAGTCGAAGCTAACAACGAGGACCACCGCACCGCTGAAGAAGCAGCCCAGTTCGTGATCGAGGACGACGACGATGACAACGACGAAGGGAGCGAGCATGGTGATGCGGCGAGGCCTACTTCCCAAGGTTCGGGATCTAGACCAAACTCGGGGAAAAGGCTTTTGCCATCTCTCGGCGAAAAGCTGTTCAGCTGTATGAACGACCTTCTATTTTGTTGTGGGTTTACTCTGCCTACCAAAATACAAGTCGACCACTACAAGATCAACTATGTTATATGGTGCGCTCGTCGAGTTACTACTTTGACAGTTCGCATATAACGACTGATCGTAGGGAGAAAGGCGTCGGTACTACCACCGACCCAGGTCCGAGCACCCAATATGATTCGAATAAAATCGAGGTTCTGCGCCTGCTCCTCGTGCTGTTATCGCGTCAAATGTATGTTTCTTCCGGGTCGTTGTTCAGCAAACCATCTTTCTACACACTTCACG
>JBBPOJ010000759.1:0-20843 GCA_038091395.1 Leccinum rimulosum
AAGGTCGGATAACGTCGACGCACGCTTCATCAACATGGACAACTTGAAGGCTTGCGCACTATGGAAAGGGACACCGGTAGTCTCCTCCTCGGATTTGTCGACGCGCGCGCCGTTACAGAGTTCAACGGGTTTCTTCAAGTTTTCATCATTGATCAATCTCGACATCAGCTCTGCCCGCTTGCAAAGAGAGGGCAGGTATATACAGGCCTGACGACACTCACTGCTATTTAGAAGCTCAGCAACGCCTTGCGTAATCTGTTGAGCAAGCTCTTTGTCGGCCTCCAAAGGTTATTCCCACTCCAACTCGCAGTACGTGGCTGTAGTGCTGAGTTGTACTATAGCCTTGTCTTTGTTGTTCAGAAACTTGTACAAGATTTTTTCCGCGGTCTCGCAGGTATTGATCGCGCGTTTGCATTCGTCTGAGCATACATTATGTCATTGTCAGCGCCGATGGAATCACGGGGAATGAACGCACCAAAGCTCGACATGAAAGCCAAGCGATCCAGCACCTCCCTGATGGGCTGGCCTGGTTTGAGATGGTCGAGCAGAGTCCGAATGGAGCATTCATCGAAGATGTCCTTTTCCCATAAGTTCGTTAGCTTCTGAAGCCGCTGATGACTCGCTGCATCGTTCCAGAACATGGGCTCTGGCCACATTTCAGGTTGGTCGTAGAGGTGAGCATAAGGCTTGTAGTAGTTCTTGAATAGCACGGACACGTGCACCTTCTGCCAGTGTCCTGGCACGATCCTGCGTGGACCCCCGAGGTGAGGCCTACTGATGGTCAGGATGGTTCTCGAATGTTGTTTCAGCACCCCACCTGGAAGTGCGTGTATCCGAATTGTGGTATAGTAAATGTTTGAAGGGAAACAGTTCCAACGGCCACCACTGGATAGATATCGAGTTTGTGACCGTTTTGTTGAGATCGTCGATCTTCCACATCACGTCTGCGGGTTCCATTTCCAGCCCGGCAGCGACAGCCTGACTGCGCATCCACAGCAACGGAATGTCCCCGGACTGCAGCTGCTCGTTATGTCTGTTACCGCCGCCGCTTTGAAGCGTCGCTGTTAGAATTGGGACCCCCGGGCCGATCAGTTGAAGAAGACTCACACGTCTCCGTGAGTGCCCGCAAACCAGACCTCTTTGATACGTTCGTCATCAACGACGAACGACGCTGGATCGTCCGCCATATACATACTCTGGGAGAAATTTAACTCGCCGTTCGTCTAGTGCCAAGGCATGACGGAAATAGCAAATGTGGTCGCAGGAACTCGTCGTGTAGGGAAATGTCTTGTTCCTGTCGAAGCCGACAGAGAACACGGTGTCCCTAAATCGCGGAAAGACATTGGGTTCAATATAATGGTGAGAGACCCGCAGAAAGACTGACCATATTCCAACAAAATGAATATAAACATTTTTACGACAGAATGTTCTCTTAAACGTTTTCGCCAACTGAGCGTATTCTCCATTTCCCTTAGTTTAGATTGGCTGATGACAGTGTCGCGTCGCGACGGCGAGCTTAGATCATCATCATCCATTGAGTATGCTGGACCGCATCAGACATGCATAAGCCAGCTGCCAGAGTGACGAGAACAGTCTTACAATGGTATTTGTTCGTTGTTTCCAGGGAGAAGTAACCCGACCTTTCGGGCAATTTAGTTGGTGTTGTAATTTTTTTCAAAAAGCATACTCACTCGAGCAATCATGCCTGCCAACGCTCGGACTTGATAAGCTCCGCGGGAGAGGCCTGGAAGACGTAAATAAGAAATATGTAGTTTCATCACTATCAAATGAAATGACTCACCAAACAAAAAGACGCCATCTCCATCTCGGTAGCTGTCGGACAGCCAGCGGTAGGAAGCCATGATGACCTTGTGAAGGTTCCTGTTCCGCAATGAGAACATTTTTCATAAAGCGCTGGATGATAGCTTACCGGCCAATGGCCATGTCCAATGTATTGGATGTTTTATCACGCAGAGACGGGTCGGAAACCTGAGCAACCGTGCCGAGTCCACTGCAGTAATACGTTAGTTGTGTATCACTCTTGGTAACGTGACTGTAGAGCTCGACGATGTTCGTATTCTGTGAATGTATATAGTGAGCGACGTGAGGCCAGTGAATTCGAGCTCGTCCACGTCACGGTTAGTACCTTGACGCCAAACTGGTTTGAGGTGCCGTCGATGCATACTACGAGCCTTCTGGAGTTTCCAGAGCCTTGTTTAGAACATTGAAATCCCTGGGTCAAGCACTCGGCCTGGCTCATCGTAAAAAAGTTACTGCTATGAAGAGCTGGCGCCCTCCAAGTATACCAGTGCTGGTGGTGCGAAGGTATGGATCAAAGGAAGTGGCGATTCGGTGCACTAGCCATGTTCGACGCTAGAATAACGTCAGCACGTATATTCAGCAACGTCTTGTATACGCACGAATTGTTTGCATTCAGCCTTTCTGATGACTTCCTGGGAACTCGCACTGCAGCAAGATCGGGAGGATCTGTACTACCTCCAACAACCGTTCCGCACCCAATCGCGTCTGCGCCATGCGCGTGAACAAGGACATCTTGGCCTCGTACATGTACAACGGGTTCAAGTCGTCTGCAAAATCCGTCAGTCCACACACACGACGAGGCTCGAAACGGCTCGACGCACCCAGATCAGGCTTCAACACACTGCAAGCGCATCTCCGCCTCCTTCGAAGAGGAGAAGGTTAGATAGCTGATCAGACAAGCATACGGGTTGCCACGTACCAGCTCCGAACAGTTATTGTCCAACACGCACTCGAGCAGGCTCCGAAGAAGTCCAAACAGGCGCTCGGTAGGCAACGGACCCGCATCGACGTCGCCCTGGCAACTTGGTGCGATGCAAGGCATGGGCGATGGAGTGGGGGAATTTCACAGTCGAATTGGAAGAGGAGGGAGGGCACATATGTGGTGAGCGACTTGAGATAAGGGTGAGCGTACAATAACGTTACCTGGTGATGGCGATGTTGATGCGTCGTTGCACGCCTTGAGTCTTCGTTGTGCGTGGGGGAGTGGGATGAGGGGCGTGGTCGACGTTGCACGAGAGGGAGTGGGATGAGGGGAGGGGCGTATGCGTCATTGCGCCGCTTGCGCATGAAGGAGCAGGATGAGGGGGCCGCTACATCGTGTGTCCTTGTCGGCGTGTCGGCATGGACGGGGTCTGACGTCGGGTCACTGGGTGAGGGAGAGGGGTGGGGAGAGGGTAAGGGAGAGAGGGAGAACCGGTGGGTACGCACCTCGTCCCGGTCGACATCGCGTCATTGGGGTCTGGCGTTGACGCGCCGTTTCGTCTCGTCGCCACGGCATCCCCGACCCCTCGTTGTCGGCGTGCCATCGTCCGCGTCGACATTTGTCGTCGCGCCGTCAGTGTTGTCGTCGTCGGCGTGTTGGCGTGGACGGGGTCTGGCATAGGGTGTGGGGTGAGGGAGCTGAGAGGTGGGTAGAAAGGAGTAAGCGAGAGAGAGAGAGAGAGAGAGAAAAGTAGTGGGGACGCACCTCGTCCCCGTCGACATCGCTTCATTGGGGTCTACCGTTGACGCGCCGTTCAGTCTCGTCGCCATTCCATCGCCATCCCATTACCATCCCATCCCCGTCCCCTCGTCGTCGTGTCATTGTCCGCGTCGACAGTTGTCGTCGCGTCGATGTTGTTGGCGTGGACGGGGTCTGGTGTAGGATGTGATGTGGGTAAGGCAGAGAGGCAGAACGCGGGACGAACTACTATGTGAATGGCAGTGGGTAGTGAGCAGATTGGTGGTGATATCAGTCCGGTCCGAAGGAGTGCCAACGAATTGACAAGGTAACGTGATGTCCGATGAGAAGAACAAGGAAACAAAAGGTCATAAAACCAGAGGTGACCAAAGAGGCATCGCGTGCGACACGCTCAAAAACCAAACGATTGACCTATGGTTGAGTAGACTTGACGACGGAGACGACAATCACAATAATGATGACGATAATAATAACACTGCCTATAATGATGTAGATCCGCCTTTTCGTTTTGACGCGAGCAGAGACAACGGGCATACTCGCGCGGGCAGGTCTGGAGTGGAGACGTTAGATGTACAACAGGGAACAGAGGGAAATATATCCCATACTCTGCTTCCAAATCTCGTTCGAAGGTCAACGCTGTCGTTTCGATGTCAATGGCCTCACTCTGTGGCTCTACCGTGATGTTCATCTGCACACATTCAATAGTATGCCATCAGAAATCACTGTTCGACGTACATCATTGAAGACTTGTGTAAGTTCGGCAATAGTTTGCTCGTTCCGCTGGATATCTTGGTGCCGCGCTTGCACCTCTCGGTAGGCGGCTCTTGAGTCACTATGCGAGTTCAAGTCCGTCAACTAAGTCGAGTCAGTCAGCTCAAGAGAGCCTTCAGGATGCAGGTTGAGAATACCCACAGCTTGGCTGAAGATTTGACCACCGGACTCATCATTCACCACCGCCCGTATCTCTTCCGGCGTGGCATCCGGTTTAACTGCGCGGTCGGTAGGTCAAACCCTCGACGTCCTGTGTCGCCTCGATGATGTCGGCGAACCCAAAGCCAGCTTCCGTACGACGCTTCGTTGACGCGGCTTTTTCGAGAGCGTCGCGTCTGCCGGCGTCTCCAACTTTTTTCTTCTTCTTTTCAACGTCTTTTGGGGCTGCTCGTTGTACGCGTGAGACCATTTCCTTTGGGTCATTCGACCCGCAAGTGAAGTCGGTGCGCCATCCACTTGATGACCTAGACGAGTGATGAACGGTGCGGCATGATCAAAAACCATTTTAGAGACGTACCTCGGGCTCGAAATGTGGTATCTATTTCAACGGCGAATCCGTCTCCCACATCGCTTGCAAGCACATCTGCGACAAATCCATCGCTCCGAGCGCGTTCAAGCTCTTCAGCATCCCATCCCGGGTGACATTGCTCATTTGTTTGTGGACCAAGTGGGCGCCGGACGGAAGTGCACGGAGGATGTCTCTCTCCGGACGAGCAGTGATAAGGAAGCGTATGTGGGATGGAAAAGAGTCCTTTGCAACTTGTTCAGAGATGACTCGCAAAAGTTGCTCTCGACCAGCTCGATCATTGCATTCATCAAGGGCGTCGATGACGATGATTAATGGCCCGATGGCATCAAGATCCTTGCTAGGTTCGATGAGCAGTCGCTGGACTTGTTCAAACGGCGATGTCGATGTCCGAAGTGCTCGTTCTTCTTTGAAAACTGCCCAGAGCGCAGATTTGTACTGAGCGTCATGATCGCATAGGTGCGATAGTGCTGAAGAGATTTGTGGGATTCCGCGTTGCAACGTCGGTGGTCGAGAAACAATACGAAGACCCTAACCGCTTCTGCCCGTCGTACAGTGCTGCCACCGAGTGAGCAACCGCACTTGCCCGATCCAGCAACCCCGGTCAGAAGGCAAACTCGTGGAGCTTCGTCGTCCCCATTGTTGAGAACTTCACAAATATCACGCAGGAGGGCCTCGCGCGTCCCTGGAAGGTATCCCTTCTCCTGCGCATACCGAGCGCCTACCGCATATGGCATGCCGTCGAGGACGATAGACTCAGCTGTGTTCCACGCGCGTGAGCATCTCATCGTAGCTTCGACTCGACCGACCTACCAGCAGGTTCTATCACATTCATCATGTGAACTATTGTGATGCCGGTTTGCACAGTAACCCCTTCCACGAATCCTGCTTTGAGTTCTTGAAACTTTTTCTCGTAATCGTCGATCTTCGAGTCGATGTTAGAGAACGTATATTTTTTTGTTCGAATCCCTGCGCAGGAAAATAAGGAGACAAGTATGGAACTAACGACAACGACTGACAAAAATTCTTGCGCTTCGTATAGTCGGCGATAAAGTATCCACACTCTGCCACCTGCCGAATAAAAAGCGTCATGGTCTTCATGTGCGACTTGATCGCTTTCAAGGGTTCAACGTCCTGAACGAACGCGAAGGCATCGCTCATTGTGCCAGCCAAACGAATGATCCGTTCGTCCCGATCTTTTTGCTTCAGGAGCACCTAGGCGAAAAGTATTCATCGATCACCGTCGACCCGGATATCGAGAAAGACAAAAACCTTGTTCGCAGCGGAAATAACAGACCAAGCCAGCGATGCAATTGGATGAAGCTATGTGGCATTCAGAAAGTGAGCAGACCAAGATACGGAACGGCAAGCACCTCTGTGATAACAGTCACGATCTCGTTAAACAGCTCGATCTTCTGCAACAGATCGTTCCAAATGGTTGTGAATGTCTGTATCCGATTTGCAGCCTGTGTGCCCGCATCGACAGCGGAACCCAAGAGGTCGACAGCGGTGGGAATTGGAGGCGAGATCGGGAATTGTTGTGGTCGCCTTAGTGACGGCGTCCGCAGCTTGACGATCGTCCGCATTGGCGGTTCTAAGCTGCTCAACGACCAATGCAAACTTGGCGGTAAACCCAGAAAGATCGGCCGCATCAGAGGCATCCATGCGAAGTAGCTCTTCAAACACTGTGACCCCCACAGATCGCGTCAGTGAAACATGGTCTGCAAGCACAAACACTGCGCACCTCCATCCTTCAATCTGCCCAGCATCCCGCCGATAGGTACCTCCTGTATATGTTTACGAGCACGGCAGAACTTTCGTCGCCGTCACTGAAAAGATTAAGCCCTACGGCGTACAATGACGGACATGGACCCACAAAAACAATGTGTTATCCCAACAAGTGCGAGCTTTCATCTCTTTCCCCTTCTTCTCTTTCGCCTTCTTCGTCAGCCGTGATGTATCACCCACAGAAAATTCGACCTGATATTTCCTAGCGAAACCGGGAATGCGGCGTTTTGCAGAATTGATTTCGATATCTCAATCAAAGTCAATTCGAACACGCACAGAAGGACCGACATCTTGACTGCGATTGATTTTGGTCTGGAACTGGTCTCAGTATTCCTCCTAGCCAGTCCAGTAGATGTACTCACGCAACTGTATTCGCATTTCCTTCCAAAACTGTGCTGGGTACGTTCATGATGATGTATGTATCGAAGAATAGACGATGATGAAAGGATGAAAGGACGTTCTGCAGCCGAACAGTGCACCGCCACATATTACTAATACATAGTTTCCGTCTCTCTGCATCAGCCTCCGAGTCGCACTGCATCGTGATGAGCTGGATTAAGATGACCACTAGTGGAGATTGTACCAAAATAAAAACCTGCTATACTTACGCGCGACCCGGGATCTGTGGTGACATGGGGATCTATGCACGCATGAACCTACACCACCGCCCTCACCCTCTTCCGGCGCATCTCCTCAAACCGCCCACTGGCACTCCCCCTGCCTTCCGCGCGTCCAAAGATGACCACCTTGCCCGCCTCCCCAGCTCACCCCGCACGCCCCACGCGGTGTAGGAAATCTATCATGTTCCGCGGCTCGTCCACGATGAAAACGTGTTTGACATCCGGGTTGTAATCTAGCCCGCGGGAGAGGAGCGACGTTGTAATCAGCACGTGTGGCGTGTGTGCCGGATTCGAATGGCCAGCCTGCAAAACCGCCTTAGACGTGGGCGGCCGGGAAGCCGGCATTGTCGCAGAGGAGAAAGGAAGGTCGCTCGACGACGACTTCAGAAACCCGTCCAGGTGGTGATTGTGCCCCCTTGTATGCGCGTCCGCATCCCCTGTCAGCGCAATGCACACGACAACACGCTCACCGAGCAACGTCGTCAGTTGCTCCACCTTGCTCCTCTTGTTGCAAAATAAGACGATCTTGGACAGCTTTACCGCTCCGCCGGCAGCGCTCTTGGCGTGCGCG
The DNA here is from genome assembly GCA_038091395.1 of Leccinum rimulosum. Taxonomy (NCBI): domain Eukaryota; kingdom Fungi; phylum Basidiomycota; class Agaricomycetes; order Boletales; family Boletaceae; genus Leccinum; species Leccinum rimulosum. The sequence goes on from JBBPOJ010000759.1 coordinate 7,779, forward strand.
AGTGCATCCTCGGCCCACACGCGCCGGATGCAGCGTTCGATGTCTGCGTCCTTGTTCCCGCCTGTCCATTTGGCGTGCTCCGTGCGTAACGTGCTGGGCAGGTGGTGCAATTTCGGGGACGCGAGGCGGACAAGCGCGGGGTGGTGGGCAGATAGGTAATTACTCAGGGAATTTGGAATAGTCGCACTGGTCAATAAGAGATGGAAGGGATATGAAATTGATTGCGGGGAATCGGCCGCGTGTTGTTGATCATGACCAGAGAAAAGGGCAAGAGGGGTACAGGCTGACCCTTTGCCGCGGCGATGTCGGCCAATAACTGACGTGTCGATGCCTCAAAGTCGGGATCTTCAACCCATATTAGTGGGATGCGTGTGATCAAGAGAATCGCACATACCAAACAGAACGTCTGCCTCATCGATGATGACCCACTCCACGTTTTCCAGGCCCATTTCGGGTTCGTCCACCCAGAACTTCCGGGTAGTAGAGTCCTTCGATCCAGCCCTTTGTTCCTAATCCCAGCCCCTGCCTTTCCTTAACTCCAGCAGCTTCATAGGAGTTCCGATAAGGACGTCGACTTCGTGGGATGAACGATCTCCGCTTCCTGCCGTCACGTCGCCACTGTCGTCTTGACATCTTCGACGGGTCGCATTATTCTTGGCCGCGCTCAGCGTGTTCTATCGAGATGTGCACAACACGCGAAGTTTGATGATGTGCGATAGACCCTGACAGCTGCCGCGATAGTTCATGTGTTGGTGCTAATATCAAAGCCCGCGGGTTCAGCGACCGCGGTGACGACGATTTGTCGCATGGAGGACGAGCAGAGCGCTCCAGTTCGGTGCGCTGCAGATCCTGAAGGAGCGGAAAGAGGTAAGCAACCGACTTTCCAGATACTCCTTCCGTTCCGACTCTCCGTTCGACTCGATCAAATGCTTCGACGAGAGCGCCTGGATCGCAGTCGGCTTGGCGTCTTGACGATGTTCTGCAACAGACCGGGAAGCAGTTGGGGCGACGAGAAATTGTCCAGAAGACCTTTTGCGAGGGACGGAGTAGAGAGGTCGAATTGCTCCTGCAGCAAAGGATTTGAGTGTCGCGATTCCGCTTGCTTTGGTTTTTTGCCGCTGTGAGGAACAAAGTCTCGCTGGAAGGACGGACGCGACGACGGTGCGACGTGCAGCGAACCGGGCTTCTTTTGGGCTGCAATGACTGCGCGAGGCGGTAATGAGCTAAAACAAACGGCCGATTGAGAAATTGTCAACTTGAAGGAGCAAACAAGAAAACTCACCGACTTTCTCGCTACCCTTCTACCTCCAGCCCATAACACGGACGACGTACCAGTGGCATGGCGGGAAATCAGACGTTTGGTGGAATGAAATAGAGGTCAGCTGACCAAAGCTCAGAGCTGAGCGCGTCTACTAGGGACCTAACTTGAAGGACCTACTACTAAGGACCCCCGTTTCCGCAGTGAATGCAACCAACTTGTACAACACAACTGCGTATCATGCTTTCCCTCCCCAATACTCCTACCATTCCCAATGCTTTACCAACTGATACCACCACTAACCCCATCAGTGTAGAGGTCGGGTTAGCTCAGATTTTGGGTGCGGTACAGAGATCGGTGCTATCATGATGTATGTATCCCTTTTTTTTTTTTGCTTGGTTCAACTAAACCCCGTCTTCAACGAATGCCGATCTACTAGCAAGCTGAGACATCCGAGCTTCGCCAAGAATGCACTGACCTGAAGCTCGCCAATGCGAGTCTCGAGAGACAGTGCATGAATGTGGGTCGACCATGTACACTGCTGAACTCGCTGAACTCGACGGGTTGCATTATACAGAACTAAAACGGACGGAGTAGGGGCTCCACCTCTGGGACACCCATCTTAGGGAGCCCTCAACTGCGCGCCAAGTCTCCCTTTCTATCACCTCACAATATCCCTGCGCTCTCCGCAGTTGCCAGTACCTCCACTTTCCTCGCTCGCTCCCTGCTCGGAGACAATGCGATATTCGGCTTCCAATGTGCACAACGCGACATTCCAGGGCTCTACGTCATTCCAACAGGAGGGGCTGGCACCCGTGTCCCGCGAGGATTCCTGCTCGACCTCACTCAAAGGGCGGTCTCTGATACGAGCCACATGGGACCGTCTACTCTCCCTCACCTCCCCAGTCCGCCTGACGGTCGTCGCCGGGCCTGGACACGTCAAGTCCATCCAGGAGCAACTCCCAGAGCTCCTCGCGCACAGCCTCTTTTGCGAGCCCAGACAATGGGGGCCATCGGTCTCGCGAGGGCCGTGCTGGCCAAGCGCGACCCGGATGCTATAATTGGCTCGTTCGCGGCGAACCACATGATTTCTGGCGACGAATCGTTCCTGTCGGCGATCGCGGAGGCGGTCGAGGTCGCTAAGCCGGACTACCTCGTGACTATCGGTACCGCGCCCTCGCACCCGTCGACCGGGTTCGGATACATCCGTCTTGGGGACAATCTTAGCCTGAAGCAAGCGCCGAACACACGGGAGCCTCGTGTCGAGTTTTAAGGAGAAGCCGGACGCGCGGACGGCCGCAGCGTATATCGGCACCGGAAACTACTGGTGGAACGCGGACATGTTCGTGACGAAGGCGACGGTGTTGATGGATTTTCTCAAGAACTACAAGCCAGATTTGTACAATGGGCTGCAGAAGATCGCGGAGGTGTGGGGAGACGATGCGGCGCGGGAAAAGACGTTGGCTGAGGTCTGGCCCGGACTTGAGGATCGATAATGCAGTCGCGGAGCCTGCGGCCGCGGAGGGCAAGGTGGCCGTCGTGCCTGCGACGTTTGGTAAGTTTCCGCCGTATGTGTGGCTTGGATCAAGTCAGATCTGATCGTTCCTGCTTTTTGTTTATCATTATAATCAGGTTGGGACGACGTCGGTGACTTCTCGTCTCTTGCGGAACTCATTCCCGCAGACACCAACCAACCTCGTATCCTTGGTGATAGTGGCTTGGGTATGTCTTCTCATTTGCCATGTCGTAGTAACGCAACACTGATGTTTCTTTCTTTTGCGATACTCTGCAGTCCTCACCGAACAAGCCGCGGGCGGTATCATTGTCCCCGGGTCGGGAAGGTTGATCACCTGTCTAGGTGTCGACGATCTGGTTATCGTCGAAATGCCAGACACATTGCTGGTCACGACTCGCGCGCGCTCGCAGGAAGTGAAGCGGTTGGTGAAGAAGTGTCGCGAAGCTGGGTGGAAGACGTTGCTCTGAGCCCCTGAGGTTTTGTCTTTCGCTGCCGGGGACAGACTCGATCTGTTTTACTTGTACTTTTCTTGGTTTGCTTTCCCTCCCGTGACCCCCGAGAGCTTGACCCTTGGCCCAGCGTGTGGACTATGACTGACAATCCATCTCTCCCACATTCGGAATCGACTTGGTGTATATATGTTTCTCCTCCCCATCCCTCTCATTGTGCATACATCTCCGGTCATATATCATTGTCCCCTTGCTCCTCTGCGTCCTCCGAACCATGATCCTTAGGGTCGAAACTAGTGTTGTTGTCTGTCTGTTTTTCAATATCATCTTTTCTCCGCTTTGTATTCCTTTGCTGGGACATTATGCGCTTTCTCTTGTGAGCTGGACCACGGTAAATGCTGAAGTGGACGAGGATGCAGGCAGCGGATTGTTGTCGTTGGGGGTCCGTCTCGCTCTGAAACACCACTTCTTCCCGCTAACCTACACTTTGCGACCGTCGTCATAATCGCCCTCCTGGGCATTTCGGAAACTACAATTTGAACATCGCGCTCGCTGGAGATAGGAAAATAATCCTTCAACATCTTTCCGATGTCTTTCCCTCGCCCTATGCGAATGGTGAGATCACATTATCATCACTGATGTCCTTTTCCGACTTCAACGGATTCTCTTTGAACCACTGTGGAAGCCAACGGTGGCCAACGGTGGAAACACTGAGAAGGGCGGCACAAAGAACAGGACCACGCTCTCTTGGGGGACTACGACGTACGGGTACAAGGGCTGCTACTATCTATCGTACGGGGCCCGGGCAGATCGGGTATATATAGGACGGGACACGTGAAGCAGTGAGGCTTACACACTGCTGCCATGTTTCAGTATTGGTTAAATGGTTGCATACATAGCGAGCCTCGAAAAACCATTCAAACCATTCAACGCGCAGAATGAAAGTTCAAGTGTCTTCTCTCCACTTTTATTCACGGCAGAAAATCAATTGAATGAGACTGATAATCAGGGGACTACGTGCAGACCTTGATGCTCTCAGGTAACGACCCTCGGGTGCGTTTATCATCCCTCCTCGCGTCTCTCTGACTCGTCCGTTTTGGAAAAATAGCTGATCTAAAGCAAACCGTCCAAGGACTCAATAGCTTCCTGCGTCCCAATGTGCTCAGCGCGTACATGAGAAGTGACATCAATGTGAATCAATGCATGCCCGCGGTCGCATATAGTATGATGCTGTACAAGTACAACGCTGTCTTCTCGAGATAATCGACACCACGAGCGAGGACCTTGAGCACAATGAGGATCATGGACTGGCTTGAAGGTTAGTTTCTGCGTCGTTTCCCAGTAAAGCATTGTTCAGTCTCAGTTGTCAGAATTTATGGATGGATGTGTATCAAGGCTTCAGGCCATCGGAGACGAGGGGTTGGCTGCTGAGGAACACGAATACGAACAAGCACTTTCCACCTCCCAGTCTTCTACTGTACGATCACTCGCTCCCTCCCCTCCGAAATTGGGATGGGCACAGGTAATTCTAACTCCGAGTCATTGCTTGGCAACTGATGTGTTAGGTGCTGCACTAAAGGTATGGTTTAAGTGTTTCGAACTACACAACGATTCTCATCTCGTTCAGTTCAAGCTTCCCAGATTCCACGTTTATCGGATGGACTGTGATATTACAACGATCGTGTTGCAGGGCGATTGAATGCTTCCGAATGATGAAGAATCAGTAATCGAAGGAATCGAGCACTTTCGATGAGCAAGCACAACGGAAACTCGGTGAGAAATCCGTGAACATCTTTGGACCAGATTTTCGACGCACTCATGCTCGTTCATCTTCTCGGTGTGCTCTCGCAGTTGCAGCAAGAACAAGATCTATGGAAAAGCACATGGAACGGCAGCGAGGTCGGGCGGTAGCTGGATGCGCGAAAAGTGTGCCTGGAGAAGGAGGAACGTCTTGAAATGCGGTGCCTCGAAATCGGCCTTCTTGAGCTTGACAGGCAGACGATCGTACATTCTCCGTCGTAAACCTCGGCAGTGACATCTACAGAGACCGTCAGTGACAAGTTCGAAACGAACTAAAACTAACACTTAGAGGAGATATTGTAGCATGCGGCTATCATGCCGAGGTTGAGCGCAGATATATCCATCCCGTTCTCTGCATATACGTTGATCAATCAAGTAAAGCGAGCCATACCACACGTATCAACTCACCGACCGCAATACATTTCGAATTCACGAGATCCTGCAACGTGTGCTCGACTAGTTCTGACAAGTGATCCGACAGTGCTTGGTGGCTGACGCTGTGCGGGTTGTAATAATTAGGGTTCTGCGTCATCCGGCGGTAAAAGTACGACCACGTCAAGATATCCTGTAATGAACCCACTGCTTGTAAAACACCACTACATGCGATGCAATCGCGAAATTAGCACTCACCATTGCGCCTTGGTTGTTCTCGATCGTCTTCACCGCGATCTCGGCCAAGAAATAATCGTGAAGGAGATGCGTCGGCAAGTGCGACTCGATCGGCAACCCCTCCGACCGTGCTTGAGACAGTCGGCGGGTCCCTGGTCGTTAATGTGGTGAAGGTGCGGCTGCAAATCCGCTTCGTCGATATTAAGGAACCGGTCGGGCTGGTTGTCGGCGGCACAGTGCAGCAAAAGATCGTCTACGGTGAGACGGCATTGGCCCCGGGAAGAGACAAAAACGACCGTGACGACAGGCTTCGTTGGAGTATACTACTCCACAACGGCAAAGAGGGGTGGTGAGGAATGGTGAAGCTTTGAAGGTGGATGTCCATATCCAGCGGTCGTGAACTGGACAAATAGTGAGCGACCTACTGGCAGACCGCCCCCCACAGACACACTTACCTCGGCAAAAAGCTGAAGATAGTATGCGACGGCGCACATATCCACCCCCGAGGTCTCGTGAATTCGAGAGAGCGATACGCCCAAGGAAACTTGCGCGTCCTGATCTCGATCTGCGCATATACGCACCACCGTGACATCCTGGAGACGATTACTTCGTATGTCAAGCCAACTCCTCCGCTGATGAGCTGAATTTCACCCGCGACTCGGATAGCAGGCGTCTGCACGTTCAGCCTCAACGCGCGTCTGCGCCTGTCATTGAGTACGATTCCATGCCCCACCCGCTGGGACCACGGTGTGCTGCTAGCAAGAGAGGTGCATCGGACTTTCAACCGCCCTCCCACGCTCAGCTCAAGTTTGAACCAAACCGCAATGCTGCCACCACATATATCTCCAGGCAAGCTCCAATCGAGTCTTCCGGCGACCCCACCGAAAGAAACATTGTCCAAGCCGGGGGACCATCCCAACGAGTATGATTCAGGCCCCTTACCAACTTCCTCGCCACCTACCTCCAACTTGACGCCGAATACCTCACCATCATCATCTACTTCCTCACCACCTACCTCCAACTTGAAGCCCTGTTCCTCCCCACCTACTTCCCCACCACCTACCTCCAACTTGAAGCCGTGTGCCTCCCCACCTACTTCCCCACCACCTACCTCCAATATGAAGCTGTGTGCCTCCCCAACTACCTCCTCACCGCCTACCTCAAACGAGCTAGATTCTCGAAAGCGAACCTATCTTGATTTTATGATGCCTTCTGACGGAATGATAGACAAGTTGTCTTCACTACCCTCACCTCACAAAAAGGTCAAAAGGTTATTGACCACGGTGAGAATATTATTGATGATATGGACATCGTCTTGAGTTGTGTGATTCAGGAATCTGCAACGGTGTCGCAAGAGGTGGAGAGGATTCGTGCTCTTCACATGTTAGAACTTGCCAGAGCAAGCCGGGACGCCTTCGCGGCACATCTGCGGTATCATCGCCTGCGCATCAAGGAGCTTGACATTATGAGAGTTGTTGCCACAGACGGATGCGATCAGGCGGAAGCCTTCCTTCAAAAGGCAGATTGGCAGATTGGTGAGATCAAATATATTCTTAATCGTGATGGGATAGGTCTACTCGAAGATCGTACGTCTTTGTTTGGGCCATGTGGGAGAGAGTCTGCTGGTAGTGACCATGATGCCCGTTCAATTTCAAATATTCCGACCTCAAGTTCTTGTAGTGATGTGGATTCTTAAGTTTTTGTTCACCTTGTATGCTATCCTCCACCATATACCATGTTCATGCGAAAGGTCGATCGATTTTGACCAATCAGAAACCGGGGACCAATTTTCGCAGAAAGACTGGACCTTGGCTTTTCGAACTCAGCGCGACCTAATTTCGACATCCTGACCGCTTGCCTCCGTGCTCACCGCAAACAAAAGCGGTTGAACTTCTCGAGCAAGGACAGTCCCTTGCAAACCAGTTTACTCGAGCGCAATCACTCAAATTCGCACATTCAAGCTACCGATATCGCTCGATTTCTTCCCAAGTCAGAAAGGAGGACAAGCGCATGAGAGCGAGTGCGAGACGCGCGAGGGTCCACGCGTCCAGGTATTCGCGTGCGCGTTTGTGCACACGGTTCCTGTATTCGCCGTCGTGGGAGGGCAGTCAGGCGGTACCTCCTTGTGCATGCGTGTCGTGGGTGAGGGTACTAGGCGAGCAAATAAGTATGTGCGCGGCACGAGCGATGGCGATGTGCGAGGACGAAGGCGGGAGAGGGCGGGAGCGGGCAGGTCAGTGAGCAAGCGAGGTGCTGCGTGCGCCCGCACGCGTACGTCCGTATGGACGCACAGGACGGGTGATGTAGGGAAGGTGGGGACGGGGGCAAATGAGGGAGGTAGCGACGTACGGCGACCGTCGCATACTCTCGTTGTGCCGAGAGCACACGGCAGTCGTCGCACACCGTCGTTGATGCGGCGAGGGTGGTGACGCGGACGACTGGGGGGTGATCCTGTTGTAGCCTTCAATAGACCGTGCCTGGACACAGAGACCGACACGTACATGGCAGCTGACGACCGTCAGAAACGTGTACGGATCTGCATCCTCGTCTTTCTCGGTCTTGCCAATAGCAGCGCTCTCCTGTGCCAAACTCGTGATTAGATCCGCAAGAGGGCCCGTGAGGCTGACAAGCATGGCGGGCGGGAACGGGGACTTGAACGAGCTGCGCGCGTTGGGTGGTGGGTGGTGGGTGGTGGGCGGGGCTTGAGAGGCGGGCAGGGGGCGGGGGGCAGGGGCGGGACTCGTCTCGTCAAAATGACGTGGACAGGGAGAGACAGATGACGCACGCGTGCCATTTCACCAATGAAATGAATGCCCGCATCGAGGCCATTAAGAACCTGACCCTGCACAGGAAAGGTTCAAAGAGACCCGCAGACCGAGGACAGGAATGGAGGCAATGCCAAACGCAGGACGCAAATCGTCGTTCGGAATCAAAGAGTGGCACAAGGTAGTACGCAACAACCTGTGAATTCGAATTCCATCGTATAAGCACATCATCGAATTGTGTTCAAAAAGGAATCAAATTTTCCTGGGCGTACCATGCTGGAGGCGGAGGTCCTTCTTAATCCTCCCGGTGAACTCCCCTGAGCGAGACGAGAGCGGATCTAGGAGCGTGAGCAGCCTGCGAAGTCCGCCCTCGTCGTTTTCTTTGGGTTTTCCTACCACTGGTAGAAGCGAGCCGTTCACGGAACATGGCAACGTACCGTCACTGTTGGCGTCTTCGGGAGTTCTGGTGCAGCGCGGTGTGTGGCGAATAGACGGACAATCCCCACTGTTACGAGGTTCAGTAGGGAGGCTTGCAGTGTGTTTGAGAGTGTCATCGACGAGAGTTGCTTGAAGATAGTTGGTGGTACGACACGACGAGTGCCACCGAGGGCTCGAGAGCTTCTTGCAGGACAGCGGAGGTTAGGCTGGACAGACGAGACAGTTTTGAGCAGATTCTCGGACATCTGATATCTCCTTACTCAATCGTGAAGAGAACCCGGCTGGCGTTTGGCCACTGAACGGGTGATTCTGGATGGTTGTGTTGAGTTCGATGACGGTCAAATCAGAAATACAAAAGAAGTGACGTTCTGTACCTCCTAACCGCTCGAGGACTCGGATCTCTGCATCCTCATCACTGATTTAGCGTCCAACATCCACGAGGACATCGACATGCCTCGCCTCTGTTCCCGCGTCGACTTGGACGGCTTTAGCTCTAAATTTGAGGTTGTTTGCCTTGTTTTTCCAACGTCATAACTTCGCATACGCCCGGTAACATATATGCTGACCCAGCCGCCGCATCTCCTCCATGGGAGGTACTAGTATGCACAGATCAGCGACCTGCAATGACCGTGACGGTTGACGCCTATATAGCACCCAACGATCGAGAGACGCATGAGTGCCTTTGAAGATGCTGAAAAGGGATGGGCCGAGAAGAAACACCGACTGCGGCATACCTCTGCGGGTTTCTTGGTGAAAAACACGGCACAAGATCTTTGCAAAGTGCGAAGCGATGACCATTTCCATTTACGGCTAGTACTTTGGGTGCCGGACTAGTAAAACTTGATTGAAAGCATAGCAGCGTACAGTATACAGTACAACGAGATGAGATTTACACTAAAGTACATCCAAGTTCATGCCAAAGACTCTGCTAAAAGGGATGGAATTCGCTATAGTAATCTCCACCACCAACTTGAAAGTCCAAGTCAAAGTGACTCGCCGCCGGAAGTGTCGGAATGTCCGGGATGTCAGAACTGGTGCCGGCGCCAACTTGAAAGTCCAAGTCAAAGTGACTCGCCGCCGGAAGTGTCGGAATGTCCGGGATGTCGGAACTGGTGCCGGCACCAGGCGATGTCGCCATGACGGCACGAGGGATCACGAAGGGTTGCAGGGCTCGGAAGGCCGCTGTCCCCCCACTGCTCTGAATCCGTTCCCTGTGGGATTGGGTTAGTAGTTAGTATAGTATGCCACTGGCAGTGTGGTTAATAAATCCACTTACATCCCTTGCTCATTCAACTCTTTGAGCTGCTTGCGGAAGCCAGGTCCATTGCCGTAGTCGTCCTTGAGCGTGTCGACGATGGCAGTGCAGTATTGTTTGAAATGTTTGGCGTATGGATCAGACGTAAATTTGAGGGTGTCGCCTGAATTAGAGCAGCGGCCGTTTGTGACCCGGTGAAGGGCACAAAGCAGCTAAAAATTAATCAGTTTGTAAGTAATTTTTATCGGAAATTCATGACAACTTAAGTAACTTACCGCGACGCCGGAAAAGGCTAGCATACAGGGCGGGGTGGTCGTGTAGCTAGACCGGAATTTCATGACAGGTGATGTGTCAGTGCCATACCAAAAATCTAAATGAAATGTTTCCAAAATGGGATCGCCGAAGATTCTTTCGACTCCCTGGAAGCGTGGTTAGCGCCATGGATAGATGCTGTATATATATTTACTCACATGATCGGGGCCTTGTTTGTGAAGAAAAAACCTGCCCGGGTTCGACGGGTTTGTGATTTCGGCGACGAGTTTTCGCATCCCCAGGCTGGTGTAGTAGTCGACGGCCGGGGCTTGTTCGGGTGCTGACGACTCCGCGTCCGTTTTCAAATAGTCGCGGACATAATCTTCGGCTGTTCGGACCATTTTGGATCGAATCGACGACATTGATTGGACGATGCGCTTCCGTAATGGGTCGGAAAGCACCGCGTGATCTGACCAGGTGTGAGGTAAAATCGAATGAAAGCTCGAACACATACCGTTCAAGGTAACGCAGGCGAGGTTGAAGGATTCCGTGATCTGATCTTTCCAGAGGTCTTGATGTTTTGTGCCTGGGGCATAGCGCCATCCGCTGTTAAGTACCATCTCATTGACGAGCGCGTCAGAGGCGGAGGCGACCAGCAGATCGGTCCTCCTATCTTGGGTGCGATCTTGATGGCTGGTGGAGACCGTGGAGCAGATCGACGTCCGGGTTGATACCGTCGACAGGGGCCCAGGAGTGGAAGGGAACCAAGGGCTTTGAAGGAGGCTTTGCGAGGGTGAAAGCTGGACCAGCCGCCGGGTCTCGGACCACTGGCCACCACCAGAGAACTGCAAGAGAGTTACGTTTGGCGAACCTTGTTAAGTTAGTAGCCAGCGTACCTGTTCCTCGCCTGCGGTGGTACGATGCATGTGGGTTGAAAGTGGAAAATAAAGGCTTGGATGCACAATGTGGGCGGGAGTTGGGTGGTCTTATAGACCCTCCACAACTCCGCAGGCTTGATCCAGGCCTTTCTTTTCAAACCTCCAGGCCCGAAGCATGACGGTATGCCGACCGGCAAGCTCATCGATAACGGGGACCTGAGGCGGCAGCAAGTGATTGCTAACTAAGCTCCGCCGATCCACTGGCACGGCGGTACTACCGATCCCCTTTGGATCGTGATGCGTGGGATGCCATCTTGTCAACCGACACATCGCGTCGTTCGTCGGGCGTCAGCGACGTGTCGTTGACTCATTGCCTGGTTGTTGTCATGTTCGCTGGCCCTGACCATCTATACCCTCGTCGTCGTGTTGTTGTCAGCTGCGCCTTTGTCACGTTCGTTGTCGTCGAGTCTTTGCCGCATCGACATCTTCGACGCAGTCCGCTGACGGTGTGGACGAGGTCTAGCGGAGGGTGAGTGACTCGGAGGGGCAGAAACGGGGATAGATTTACGCACGCGTTCCGCGTCGTCATCGCGTTGTGTTCCTTGTTTTAGACAAGGTATCGGCGGGCGTAGGAGTGGGAGGGGTGAGCACGCACATCACGGAGTCACGTTGAGGGGTGTGCCCTGGTGTCTCATTTTGCGCAAATGATACACGAGGACGGAGGTACACTGCAGCGTCTCTGTCCTCGTGTCTCATTTTCGAAAACGAGTTGCCTTACATCTAAGAAAAAAACGGGAATTTAATAGCAGCATTCAGATAACTAAACGTAAATTAGTTGTAGGCGGCCACGCACCCGACGGGGAATATGCACTGCCTTGTGCAGCGAGTGGTGCTGGCGGCGTGGGGTGGGTGAGGGAGAGAAGAGGGGGAGAGCCGGGAGAACCATGGGCTCACAGTGTCGTAAAATCCCCGATACTCTCTCGAAACCGATAGCCTGCCGGTGAGGGTCTTCCCGATGCGGTATATGATTCTGTTGGTGAATTCCAGGCGGTTATTGGACCACGATTGCTTTATTACCAAGCGCACGATAATGGGCTATGATGGGGATTGAGCTTGTTGGAAGAGGGAGAGAGAGTCGAGGACGGACTTGCAAGAGGGGGAGGAGGATGGTGAAAACGACATGTTTATCTGGACGAGAGGGATGACCCTCGAACTTTATGGCGTGTGTCATCGGAGACGAGTATATTTGCAATAGAAGTGTGTAGCCGAACTGCGGGGTTGAAAGGGATTCGAAGTGAAGGTATATTGAAAGTGGAGGGTTTCAAAATCCGCGCCTGATATCACAACAAGGCATGCTGGCAGCATCGCCTTCTGGCCCGGATCCGCGACGGCAACTGGTGCCATCACCCCATGGACGACCACATGCGTAACATAATCGATACGCAGCAGATCTGAGTCAAAAGCTCTTTCAAGGCGCCAAATGGTCCATATCGCCACCCATCATGATCATCCAATCAAGCCCGTCCCTCGTCGGTCGACGATGGTGGCGTTCCCTTACCCTTTTTTTTAGACCCGGATGGTCTAAAGTCGTTGCATGATCGAAATCGAAGACAAAGGGACTAGATGTCATGATATCAGATTGATGGTGATATCATGATGGAGTATGAGGTATGAGGGCCCGAATGCACAATAATCCCGCACGCACTTTTTCATAGAGCTAGTGGGCGCGCATTTTTTGGACGAGGTCACGCAATTTTTCGAGTGGTAATGGGTTCACGCAAGTGTTTTGGAAGACATTTGAATCATCATTGAGTCACGTTAAGTGAACAGACTCTATGGTAAGTG
>JBBPOJ010000760.1:0-20813 GCA_038091395.1 Leccinum rimulosum
AAGAATTCCCAGCAGCCCTCCATATCAGCCAAAAGTGGAATTGGTCTACGAGGCTCTTCCTCGCCGAAGCACGCGCGAACCTCACCGCCGAAGCCGCCGCCGATCTACCCTCTAAATGGACTTTCGAAGAGCTAAATGCGCTGGAGGCAGAATTGAAGGAGCACGAAGTATGGCTGAACGACGGCGTTGAGAGACAGAAGCACACGCCAATGAACGAAGATCCTGCCATCCAGACAAAGGAGATGAAGGAACGGGCACAGGGTCTAGAGAAGCATTTGCAACGGTTAGTGAAGAGGAAGGTGCCCAAGGTAAAGAAATCGGCTGCTTCACCGCAGCCATCAGCGTCGTCTAGCCCGGATTCGGATAGAGACACTGCGCACGACGAACTGTAGATGCCTCAATGGAATAGATGGGACTTAGTTTAGGCCCTTTCGACATCGGAGGGACGCTGTTAACTTGGGTCTCCTCGGGCTAGTTATTTCCATCTGCTAATTAAGATTATCTATCTTCACGTGGGATTTCAAAGGACTGGCGAATTTATAGCATTGAACTCGAGGACTGATGAGCCCGGATGAGAATTTCCGACAGTGACGGGCGGTGCCATCTGGAAAGTATTTGTTGGTGCTTGTGACGACAGTACTTCAAGTTAGACATCGAACTGCTTTCAAGACTTTCTACTAGCGTCTCGACTACCATCCCGACATTAACAACCTTGCGCGCGCGCTTCGCTCTGTGGCTTCTAGCACCGTGATCCAAGCTGTTCGGTCCCGATTTAATTCATCTCCATGTCGAGACGAAGCTACGATAGTGTCGCTCACGAGAAACGGATATCCAAGTATCGTGTCACGGACGACGATCTCTTCGAGTGCGTGGCGCGCAGTCCTAGATGTATTTCATTACTGATACCTCCTCAGCTATGTCATTCGCGCAGCGTGCGTTGTAGCTCCTCTCAGCCTTGCATTCCTTCTCGCTAAAGTATCGACATAGCATCCTGAGCTACATCACCTCTCCAAAGGTCATCGCAACGACCTCGAATGGCGCAGAATCAAAGGAGAAAGAACACCACTCTAAAATCTCTGACGCTATATCACACTCTATAATCTCTATAAGTGATGTCTTCAAGGAGATCAGGGATGGATCAAAGAGCGTCAAGTTCCCCGAGAAGCTTCTCAAAGCCCTCGAACAGAAACTGCAGAACATAGCCATGGGCAAAGAACCCGCGTGCGTGCTTATGTCTTGTGTCGATGGCGGTCTCGCCTGATTCTTCCTCGCAGTTACTCGGATCAACTGACGCGGAGAACCATGGCCGTGTTTTACAACCAGTTTATGGGCGACCCGTTTCGAAAACAAATGAAGGAGAACAGGAGTATCGAAGAGCTCATTCTGATGTTCGCCTCACAGGCCACCGGTGTGCTGAGGAAAGAGCCCACGCTGGTCGACGACGCTTGGAAGGTTGAGGTCAACACTCAGATCGCGCACTTCGTTCAGGTGTTACGAGATTGTCTCAGAGGCCTCAGCCACGTTTCGCCCGAGTTAAACTCTCGTTTGGACATGTACCACGCGAAACTCTCGCGGTCTGCGAGTGAGTCAGGTCATGACTCCTCGTCTACTTCTCGAGAACGTGGAGACTCTGTTAGCACATCACCCAGCATCAGCACGAGTATCAACGACATGCCGTTTGTATTGGTCGTCGCCAAGCTATTTAAGATTCCAGAGAACGCGATGCAGACTGAAATCGACAGGCTTAGGAAGGTGTGTACAGAGAAGGTGAGATTGTGGATTTTGAAAAGGTTTCAGAGGGCTGAGAGTTCCTTCAGGCCGCTGTGATTGACCTCAAGGTGGCGTGACCCAGTCGCTAAATGCAGACCCATTCTGATAGATTCACAGACTTGTTTAAAGAACATCAATGCTGGCGCGACCTTTCCTGGTAGGCGAGAGGACTTCGACAGCGATGCAGCCTGGAGCCACTGGCGAACCCTGGAAACGAGTCATCTCTCGCAACACATAATGGTCATGATGTCTTCGAACCCAGAGCTCGCCAAGTCAATACCAGCAGACGGTGGTGGTTCACCCCTCAATACAAGCCCGCGTCCGGCCTCTGTGTACTCTCTTACTCCCGGGTCATCTAGTCGACATACAGGAACAGTCTCTCTCGGAAGCCGTCGATCTATGTTTGGTGCGCCGCAGGGTGTTGACGTTGCCACAGAGACAGTCGAGGAAGAAGTTGATGGGGACGACGAAATCCGTGTCGGACACAATTTCACATTTATTCCCCCGAATCCCAAGAGGTTCTACAAACGTCTTGTCGAGTACTGCCTTGACGCCGATCTCGAGATGATGTTTGGACCCGAGGTCGACGACGCAGACGAAGTACCGTTGACGATCCTGAGCGCCCCTCATGCCAGTCTCATTAACGAGTGTGCAGTGCGTTGGCGGATAAATCAATCTTATCGCGTTACGTGCTTCTTGGAGCTTATCAAGGAATTTTACGAACGAGGTAACGTACCGATGGAATGTATACCCGAGGCATTACAGGGCGTCTCGAAAGTGGTTCATGACCTGGAAGTTGACAAGTGGCCCACTCAGGACGTACGTGATACCCTTGACACCACCACATCAATTCTTGTTCACATTCTTCCAACACCTAGGCAGAGTTGTTGGCCAATGTCTACGGCAGTCTTTACAATATTTTCCTATCTTCCCTTTACCATTCGATGGAGGCCATCCCGAACATTAAAGTTTCCGAAGTCCAGCCCTATCTGAACGTGCTCGATCATGTACGGGAAAGTGGACTCATAGATCGTTTCGAAGCGGATATCAGCGCGCGCATTGCGGACCTGCAAGACCGCGTAAAAATACTTTCTGAAGAATTCTATCGGACGAAGATCGAGCAATTTCAAGCAGCTCCTGGAGTCAATCGAGCTCTCCCACTTCTCTTAATGACGGACGAGTTGGAAAAGGTGGCAAAACTACTTGACAAACGTTTCCCCGAACCACTTGTTGGGTATGTATAGTTGCTCGCAGGCGCCCTTCGTACGAAGTTTTTTGATGCCTCCGGTTGTAGCCGGGTCGACCTCGTCTCCTTGGTCGTGGAAGTTACCATCCCATTTTTTATTGCTGACCTGCAGACATCATCAAAGAAACTTCTTGAATCATCCACGAATGGACCAACACCGGATGTCCCTATCCAGGATATCTTTGCATTGTATCGGAGGACGAAGACGCTTATGTCGATGTTTGAGGCGTTTTGCCCAAAGTAAATTTCTTATTGACCTTGCAGGACCATCAGTTGCTGATTTGCCACAGAGGTCATGTCGACTTTGATCTCAGCCAGTTCTTCGTGACATACGTTCTCCAATGGCTGCTCGACACCGACAATAAGACAAATCAGTGGGTTCAAGCTGTCAGTGTCCGCTCCGTCATGTATCATGTTGGCTGACTCGTGCGTTATAGGCTATAGCTGCCGACAAGGTTCGTACTTTAACTAGACACCAAGCATCGTGGAGGTTTACACCTCAATGTAGTTTGAAGCGGAGAACATGGATGGCCATAGCTCATCGATTGTTGACCTCTTCGAGTCCCTTCGTAGTCCCATATCATTCCTTCAGGAGTTAGAATGGTCAGACGAATACCAGAACTCCAGGTTTTTCACCAGTCTTTCGAAGGTGCTGTTATTTCGAATTTCGGACCTGGTATCTGTGCTCACCATACCTTCAGACTATCTCGAAAGCCGTCGAGCAGTATTGCCGTGGCGTGGAAGAGCTTTTCATGAATGAGATGTTCCCTCGGCCGACCGACTACCTACAACCTCAGAAATCATCTGCCTGGCTTGAAAAGGCCAAGCAACTGGCGACGACGAGCGAGAAGAAAGTCGAGCCCTTCAACTTCAGGCCCGAGTCCTGCGTCAAGCTCAACAACGTCGAGTCGGCGCGAAAGCTCTTGGATAACATGTATAACCAAATGCAAGTTGACAAGATCGCTGACGTGCTGGCTGCGTCCCCGCCCGTGCCTGAGAAAGTCGAAAGACCCAAATTCCTGTTTACAGTGAAAATAGTTATGGCAGAGGACCTCATGCCACTGGATAGTAATCCTTCAGCTCAGCTGGATACGTTCGTGACCCTCAGCGATGAAGCCGGAAATCGCTTGGTGAAGACCCGGACGATTTACGAGACACTTAATCCTCGATGTGAGAATTATATAGCTTTCCATTTCGTTATTCTAACCTCCGGTCGTAGGGGAAGAGACTTTTGACATCTCCGTCGACAAGCCACTGTGGCTGATGTGCAGTATACGAGACCGTGCGCTGGTGGGCCAACACGACGTGGTCGGTCGCGGCTTTATCTGCCTGAATCCCGCACAATACGGTGATTTCCTGACACATGACGTCTGGCTGAGCCTTGAGGTCACTAGCCATGGCCACCAAGGACGGATTCTCCTACGTGTTAGTATGGAAGGGGAGAAGGACGATGCTCAATTCTACTTTGGACGAGCATTCAGATCCCTGAAACGCAGCGAAGGCGACATGATGCGTATCTTCATTGACAAGGTTAGTGTCCGAACAGTTTCCGCAGATTTCACTAACCCGCGCGCCCCCTTTGTCAGATGTCTCCGTTCATAAGACAATCCTTGTCGCGAAACGTATTGAAGAACCTCGTCAAGACTGGTACCGTCCTCGATTACAACAAAGCCCTTGCCAACGTGACCGTGCTCTACCGGACCGCACTCGGGGGGAGCTCGAACGAAGTGCAGGTTCCTCTTCCATCGTCTGAAAAGCCTCGCTTCCGCGCCGAGGAGTTGACCGACGTAGAGATTGAGCGAGCTATCGTTCCACTCTTTGACTACTTTGATGCCAACCTGCAGGTCCTCAATACGCACCTGGCCGAGACAGTCAAAGATATGGTGATGCTTAGGGTGTGGAAGGAGATTCTGACGGTCATCGAGGGCCTTCTCATACCTCCATTATCCAAATTGTCAAGCGACATGAAGGCTTTGAGCGACAAGGAAGTGGACATAGTTTTCAAGTGGCTAAAGGTGGGGATGGTGTTGTCGAGATTGCCTTCCGGGTTTCTTGCTGACCAGGTTTCGCTCAGTTCATGAGGGATTACTTCCATGCTGAAGGGGAAGGTATTCCGCTGGAAACCCTTCAGAACCAGAAGTATCGCGACGTGGTTTCGATTCGTTTGTACTACGATTGGCACACGTGAGTAGAAATATCACATCTGGCTGTGAACATGGCTAATCAGACTGTAGGGACACACTGATGGAAGAATGCGTTCGTGCCATGCAACAGAGCTTGCGAGAGGCCGTACCCGTCAAGAAGCGAGTCAAGAGCGTTTATAATCAAAGAAACCTTGGGACGATCAAGGAACGCAAAAAGGAGAAGCAGGAGAAGGAAGTATTCAGCGGAGAGACTATCATGCGCATCCTACGAATGAGGTACGCATGGTTCCACTTTTTGGAGGTCGCGGACGAGCTCAACCGGTACCGCAGACCAAACACGTCAGAGTTCATAGCTCAACAGCTTGATATCATGCAAGCCATGCGGGCCGAACAAGAGCGTTCTCAAGCAGCACAGCAGAATAGGAAGTCGCAACGCGCTCGACACGGGCATACTAGTACTCCGCCCATCCCGTCACTACCATCATCGAAGGACC
This sequence comes from Leccinum rimulosum, assembly GCA_038091395.1. Taxonomy (NCBI): domain Eukaryota; kingdom Fungi; phylum Basidiomycota; class Agaricomycetes; order Boletales; family Boletaceae; genus Leccinum; species Leccinum rimulosum. The sequence continues at coordinate 5,655 of JBBPOJ010000760.1, forward strand.
CATAGGACCATACTGTTTACCATCTCTGATGCCTTGCGCCATATATCCGAGCCTCTTTCTGTGACTCGATCATTAATGTACAGCTTTCCTGTCTGCCGGGAGACCTTGTGTTGTGTCAATGTGGTAGCACTAGAACACCGTCTACTAAGTACGTATGTACCAGTGTTTCGCACGTTCTTGTTTATTTGTTTGCTGTGGACGGACTTTATTACCTTTACAAGCTACTACGCGGAACTGGAATCCTTTGTTCTCTCCTAGTATTTCCTCTTTCCGAGAACAATAAGTCTCCAAGGAAATCGACGTTGTTCTGCTAACCGAGCTCACGTTTTAATATGCGCGCGTCGAGGTGAAGCCACTCTTTGCAGAACTACTAACTTCCACCCTTTCAAAATCTGCCATCGTTGATTCCATTTCCTGGGCTCGCTGGTCGCCCAAGCTCACTAACTTTTGTGTAATACTACATTGCTAGCGCTGGTTCGCTCCTTGATTCACTTTCAGACCTGTGGCATTCACGTCCAACATGATGTTCCTTCCTGGCTTTGCCCGTAAGTGGTTGGCTTGGAGCGTATCCGAGCGTGCAGTCGTCGTGACCTATCCTGTTAGGTGTATTCATTGCTCTGAACATCGTTCGTGCGTTGAGCATCCTCGCTCTCTTGCTCGTATTTGCGACTAGCGTAATCGAGATGGAGGACGACATCAAGGCCGTCAACAACTTTATGAATGGCAATTTCAACGTGACCGCGTTCAACGACGGAAACTCAGAGTATATCCCGTATGCCATTTCATTCCCGAATCGAATGATGGCTTTCCTGACAATCTCCTTCGTAGACACAGCACCGTCCCCAACCAAGCTGGCGGACCGTTCTGGGCTGTCTTGAACCGGATTTTTATCATCTTCCAAATCGTTGTGCTCGTCCTGTCGGAAATTGGTACGTACTCACTTCTCGGATGGCAGGGACGAGAGGCTGAGATAGGCATCATGGTGTAGGTTGGCCTATGGCATTCTTTGACCGCTTCTTTCCCGTTCTCGGGAAGGATTTTGGTGTCGGCGCGCTCGGGGTGATGCAATGCCTGTACGTCGTCATATTCTTGTAGTTTCGCGATCATCCATCTTAGCCACCTTATTCTCCTTCCAGGATTGGCGCGTCCGTCCTCTCTCACCACGTCAGCGTTTTCCCGCTGGTGACCGCGTTCTTCCTGTTCTCCGTTGGCTGCCTCAACATCCTCGTCGGTCTGATCTTCCGGCAAAAGGTCAAAGACAAGCGGTCCATCCTGTCGTGGCGTGAACGGCGCAAGGACGTGCTCCCGACGCATATCCGGGGCGTTGATATACGGCCTGTCACGGGCGCGCTGTCGTCGATGCTGAACCGCTCGGAGGAAAAGGAACAGGCCGACAGCGGGCCTGGAATGGGCTTTGGAAGGCAGGGCGAAAAGGTGGCCGCACTCAAAGGTATGTTTGTGTTGTTGACCTGTCGAGTATTGCTGACTTGATCCATGAAAAGGTTTTATTCTAACGAAGCCGGCCGAGTCGGTTGCAAAACACTCGACCTCGACATCAACGACTTTAACGTCGTGATTGGTCACCCTCTTTTATCATCATCCTCTGTTTGCTCTCTCGTCATTTCGCTCGTTTGCTCCGTTATGTTATCGTGTACTGACTGCTCTGTAATATCATATGAGAGTAATCAACATTTCAACAACTATTGTGACCACTATAAACAATGAATTCTTAGTTATTATGATAAGGCAGCTGATGTGACAACAAAGTTGGCATTTTCTTCCTTCTCACCCGGATTGTATTACATTGCGTGCCGACAAAATGATAAATGCTTAAAATAATACATGTACTTATACTTATGGACCAGTCCTTGGCCAATTGAACTTGAGATTTTCATGCTACCTTCGTCATCCCCAGGTCCAGGACGGAACCTAGTTCAAAGACAGCTTCCGTCGTCAGTGTCTGGAGGTGATCAAACAACTAAATATAGTTAGTATAGTATAAACTGAACTACTAATGAAACACGTGGCACCAGATACTGAAGTGAGTTGAGTGAAGTACCTTGCCATTGTGGACGAATAGCATGTTCCGAGTCCTCCACTTGCCAAGCCACAGAGGGTGTTGCAGGGATCAAGTGGCCCAGCTGAATCCATGTCCGGAGAAGCTGCCTGGTGGAAAGGTTGGTTGCAATTCTGAACATGCTATTTGACATCCAAAGTGCGGCGCAGAATGTACTGACTGTGATAATATCTGTACTTTGGTTAGCATGTTAACAAGTGTAGAATGTGTGCTTACATGTTGTTCTGTCTGTCTCTACCAACCCCTTTGCCTCAATCACACATATCCAGAATCCAACTCCATGGATATACCTGGAGAACATGAAACAAATAGCCTTCTCATGCAGAAATACTGCACCACAAAAAAGTACACCAAGAAGTGGGATGATTCCGAACGCATATATCCACTGAGTGAAGGGTGGACTCGGAGTGGTGGTGGAGTGCCAGTGGCAGTAGAAGGAGAATGATAGTGTCACCAATTCTAGGAAATGCACAGTGAGGGTGGGGACTAGTCTGAACATGATGAAGTATAGTGTAACAAGCATATGTGACTTGAAGAGGTGTCATGGTTGTCATTGCTTGCAAAATCAGCCCCTAATCTGGGAGGAAAAGGAGATTGTCACAATTGTGACAACTCGTGGCGTAGATTGTGGCGTAAATTGTGGCGTAACATCTATTGCTCTTTTGGACTATACTTGTGGAAGCGCCGGATGGCGCTTGCAAAAACCTTGCTTGTTTAGAAGAGTCAGAGTCCCCTGTGCCTGTGATAATTTACTGTGTTCAGATTGATCAACGTATGTTTTGACGTGCGAGCCGATGGTTTAGTTTGTACACAATGAACACAAGTGCTAAGTAATAACTTGAAACGAGCACAACATGAGACTGAATTTTATGAAGAGGCATATTCTAGTAAGTTCAACTGTGCTATCGGCTGCCCGAATAGTATGCTCCCCCGTGTGTTCCCAGCGTGCGTCCAGATCAATATTAATGCTCCTCATCCGCTTGTTTCTGCGTTCCGCTGGGCTCTGATGCCGTCCTGCAGACTCCACATCACGAGCAGCCACCATGCCCAGCCCATGAGGTCAGCCCCACAAGATCCTGGTAAGTTGATGCATAATCCCTTACATGTTAATTCATCATTGTATGTTGTCCCGTGTTGAGATCCCCTTTGCAGAACTCACGGCCGTTCATTCCCTCATACTCGGTGCCTTCACCGTCCGTGCTTCTGGGTCCGTCTCCCATGTTTAGGGTATGACACAGGTGCGGATATGACACCCCTACCCTCACCCGCACCCGCACGGCGGGTATGCGGCCCAAAAGATTACGAGGGCGGCGTGCAGGAGCGACTGCATGACGCACACGATCACGCGTGTCGCCGTGTGATCGCTTCTGCACGTTGCCAGGGGGATGGTTGGTGACTCTCGGGATGGGGACAGTGGGGTGGGCAGGCAGGACGAGCGCGACAGTAGCAACTGCGCAGCGCACACAATCGTGCGCGTTGCGTGATCGCTTCTGCATGCTGGGGGGGACGGGGATAGGGATGGGGCGGGGACAGACAGGGCGAGGGCTGCTCGCCGTCGTGTCGCCGTGGGACAGGGATGGAAAGGGTGATGGCACATGTCGTCGTCGTGCCAGCGTCTTAGGATGAGGATGGGGCGAGGGGAGGGGAAACACGGGCGAGGGGAGGGCAAGGACAGACAACCTGAGATAGGGCGAGGGCGGTCGCCATCGTGTCGCCGTGGGATGTGGATGGCAAGGGGGATGGCACATGTCGTCTTCATCCCAAAGACGCCGACACGACGATGGCATGACGATGGGGAGGGGGGGAGGGGGAGACGCGGAGGAGGGGGAGGGAGAGGGCAATCACGAGAACGACAGGACAGCAGCATGCAGCAGTCGTCATAGTGGGATGGCGAGGGCGGGGGCGGGGGCGGGGTCGGTCATCGTCGTGTCCTTGTCGACGTCGTCTTGTCGTTTTCGTTTTCGTCTTCTTGGATTCGTTGTCGTCTCGTTGTCGTTCCCCTCGTCGTCATGACGTTCGTCTCCCTGCCGTGGGGTCCTCCTCATCGTGTTATCTTCGTTGTCCCCTCTGCCGCAGTGTCATTGAGTCGTCGCCATTGTCCTCTCTAGGGTTTTGCACGGGTCGCGGATACGGACCGTACGGGTGCAGGTTGGACTGCCGTTGAAACCCAGGTACCCATCAAGTACCCGCCCGCCGTCATTGTCGTCCCATTGTGGCACGTTGTCGGTGCGTCGTCACCGCGTCACCCAAGGAACGGGTGGCGGGGGTGGGTAGATAAGTCCTTGAATATTAAAATATATGGTGGGCAATGACGACTGCTTTAAATGAATAATGTGAATTACAATATGAACGGGTTACCGCACGCAAGGGGAAGCGAATGCGAACATCTTGCTTTTTGAATGAACGAGTTTTTGCGAGACCTGCCAGCGACAACGATGCCGAGAGATCTTTGCTGTAAGATCCTTGAAACCAGGGGTGGGAGAGGTGTACGACATTAGAGATGTGGAAGGTGAGTACGACGGGTGAGGGGGATCATGGTGATATATGAGAGCTTGCAATCAACTGCTTTTGTGAGCACTTCATAGACAATGGATTCTTGATTACTACAATAAGGCAACTGATCACACACATCTCGCACACAGGCTCTACAGCACAAACATGGCGTTTTGCTTGTGCCACTCCTCGATTGAGTACGGTCCATAGTGCTTATAGACCTCCGAGTCACCCTCCGGGAGACGCACATAGTCAGGCTTTGAGCCAGTCATTATTACCACCTGTCCATATGCTATGAGCCATTCAGTTCATTTATTCCAGTAAAACACACCATTTCCACTGGGTCCTCGAGGGCCGGGGCATCAATGGCAGAGGCGAATGGGTGGAGTAAATCGGGCCTGTATTTCAAGCGGACGGGAATGATGGTAAATGACCCCGTTGTCCTGTTCTCCGCAGGAAGCGACAGCAGTGGGACACACCAGCTCTTGTCGAACAGCCACAACATGGCCGAACAGAGGACACAAAAGTTGCGCTCGGAATTGGCAATATTTTCTTGTGGTGTATCACGGTCGAGCACGGCACGGTACACGCTGGCCCAGAGTTACACGAAGAAGGGGGCGCGTACAGGTCAGGGAGATGGTGACAAGAGAAGAGACATGCATACCGGATGTGTTCCTTGCCCTGGGTGATCTGGAGTGTCTTTGCCATTGCTCCTAGGTTGATCGAACCGCCCACACCGCCAACTTTGCGGCAGATGGAGCAAGTGCACAACTATCAGATTTAGGGGGGGTGTTATGACTTCCTCGAGCTCCCCGCACTGTTGACTCCGAACTCAGGGGAGGCGCACCTGGAAAGGAACGGGAGTTTGGCTCTGTACAGTGAAGCGGACGGCACCACAGTGGCAACTTCCATGCAGCTCGACAGGCATCACGTCGTAGTCGTGTTCGTATTCAAGTTACAGAAATTTGGAACGGTTTGTGGCGTGGGTAATTGTGACCGCTTTGTGTTCTATGACATTCCCATTGGGCCCGTTCTACACCGACCTGTCGGCGGGACAAAGGCGTGCAGTGGGGCGCCAAGACAGGGCGAGGATGATGGCCGACGTTGGTCGCATTGTTGCCAATCGTCACTTGCAATGCACCCAAAATTTTGTAAAACTGAGCCGGTGTTGCCAAGATTGTTGAGTTGGGATGACGATGTGGGGACCCACGTTGATGCGTTCCTGTGCACATGCGATTTCAGCCAACAAATTATAATAAAATTCCCTTCTTGGATATAACACAAGCGAAATAGGGTATCTGTTATGGTGCATGAAATCCTCCGAGTCGCAAGCCAACTCGGGAACAAAAATGTACGATACGAGGGAGTCGACCATACCAACTTGTCAAGTTGTCTAGACATAGAGGATGGTGAGGGTGTCCCCGCTGGCCGCGACGGACGTGAGAACGCTGTTATCTTTCTTGAGGTCAATGAGGGTAGCACCATCTGGGGTATAGCTTTTGCCGCCGGAGTCGGTGGCAACGGCGTTGGTGAACTCGATCCTGCCAAATTCCGCGAAAGGAACATAACTACCGTCCTGTTTGAAGTCCTCGACGATCCACTCAACATCTTGCAGGCAGAGAGGAGTAGTAGAGTTGAGTTCCTTTGTGACCGTCTTGCCGGTCGTCAGATTCTCAATGACCGCCTGACCAGAGGTCTTGGAGTAAGCAGCGACGCTGGCCCTGATCTTGTCACCGGGGTTGATGATAAATGCGGTGAAAAAGATGGCCTGCGCAGGGAACCACTCGTACCAAGCTGTGCGACAAACGGATGATGAATGATAGATACAGAATGAAGAGTAAAGTTAGCTCACCGTCGTACCAGGTCGTACCATCGGGGTCGATACTGAAATAGATGCCTGTCTGGAGGATGGCCTGTCGGCAGGTGTCACCATCAATGCCAACCCAAGCGAGCCCAGAACCGCTAGGTTGGGTGAGGGTGGGGACGGTGAAGGTGCCAGTGACATTGGTGAAAGTTCCCTGTTCAATAAGGTCGGGCATGATTAATATGGAACATGGGAATGATGCTAACCTCACTCCCATTCCGGATAGCACCGGCCCAGTTGGCGCTGTACACTACATCAGAGGCACTTTGAGGCGTGGTAATGTAGTCAATGGGAACAGCCCAAGCAGAAGAAGAGGGAGCAGCCCGAGCCAGAATTCCAGAGGCAGAGGCAAGTAAAATGTTGATGAGAATAGTAAACTTGGAGACCATTGTGAGGAGCCTGGATCGGACAACTTTGAATTGTCGATGCGACTGGAGATGAAGGATGAACGCATACTTGGACCTTTTTATGTTCGACATTCATAGACTGCGCAAGTCACTGAGCTGTATTCTCGATTCGAGGTAGTCCACCACGTGCATACGGTACCAAGACGTCACTTCTTCATATTAATTTTCGAGCCTACGTGGAAGAAAGCAAGAAAGAAGCCGAGGTATTGGAGTGAAAAATGCATCATTCCTGTCAAGTTATTGCAACACCAAGCATGAAACTTTAAAGACTCACCAAAGTCTTAAAAAAAAACAGGTGAAACTGCGCTAGCATCTCAGTCATGATCGACAAGTGATACCTCCCAAGTTCAACGCACCACGTTGGAGTCTGCCTATGTATCACGAATTGTTTTTGTTACTTACCCGCGCTTAGTGGAATCAAACTTGAATCAAACTCAATTGACCCAGCAAATGTACATACTTGAGCTGACCAAGTAATAAACAGCTATCATAAGCGTCCAATGGGGGGGGTGTACGAAACGTTGACGTCGTCTGTCATGTTTGGGTGCAATGGCGTGTCACATCAGGTCGGTGATTCGACCAGCCGGAAGTTATATGAGCGACCAAGGAGTGATGGATGGGGGAACCGCGGCAATTTGCGACTGATAGGTCATTTTCTGAAAACGTATATTGATCAAATCCGCATCGGAATAACTCAAACTGACAGATTGCGGTGTATTCGGACATGGATGAGTAGGAGGATAGGGTCGATAGGAAGGGAGTCGCGATTGGGCATTCAGGAGGGATGGTGACGCATATGAGTGCGTGTATGCGCACGTCCCCGACTCCCACGAAGTGGTTTTGTCGAAAGCAAACATGAGGCACCCTACAAAAAAAATGAGGTTTCTTCTCACGATCAGGTAAATCATTAGTACTGAGATCTGAGATACAGCGTTAACGATCAAGTTTATTCTGTTTTCTAAGTTTGTCAATAAACTTCCCTGTCGACAAACTCGAATACTCACCGAGGAGGATTGCCCTCCGACCGATGTTCCGTATTGTACTGCTGAGTACCCCAAAATTTTACCCCTTTGTACTACTCTGAATATCACAAACATTATTTTGAAACTGCTTCTAGATGGGTAGGTATTTCCATGACGACGTCACATAGCAAGGGAGACTTCGTCAGTGCTCTTCTTCAACATATTGCTTCGCTTCGTCGTGAAATATTCAGATTGGGTCCTGTGGGTGTCGTCGAGGCGATAATGGAGATAGATTTTGCCTTCATCTCAGGCTGTTGGAAAACGTAACTTATATCAATCGTTTGCAGAGTTCGTACACCTGGGAGTCGGGGACAGGCGCTTGCGTCGCTACGATATAGATGTCATCTATGATGATCGTCGTCAGGATAGACCAATATGATGGACACGGTACGGGGCGACCTCGCCAGCTGGTGTGAAACAAAAGTTCAACTCTAAGACAAGCAACGATTGTATCAGCTCAAGGCCAGACCACGCGGACCGCGACGCACCGGAGAGTCTGAAACATGCAGTACATAGTCATCCATAAAATTCGTTCAGGATCTCGGACGAATGGTATGGTGGTACTGACATGTAGCGCTTCAAACAGCCTCCCCAACGTTATCGTCCACCCCACGCTCGAGCTGAGCGCCCTCATCGATATCCCGAATCAGTTCAATACAAACCCACGTCCCCAGCGCCGACCTTGATTGGCACTCGACCGTCAGCAACGACGACGTTCATTGATTGGGATGGGTGGCAACGTGGAACCCAGAATCATATAAAACAACGACGGCGAGAGAGGGTTTACGATATGGTTCGCCGAGGCACAGTCGCGACTCGCGAGGCCCACAGTCGAGTGTTGATTCACACGGGCAGACCCCATGATGCGTAGGTTCGGGTAGAGGGGAGGAGGGGGCGTGGACCGGCAGCGTCTGCAGGCCCGAGTGCTCCCCGCCTTTCCTAGCAGCAACGCCACCAAAGAAAATATCTCCACCTTGGGGAGAAACTTCAGCTATCTGTTATGGTGTATGAAATCCTCTGAGTCGCAAACCAACTCACAAAATTCATGACTCCCGCCAGGTGTGACTCCGATGTCCGCCTGGAAGCCACGGTTTGCAACTTGGTTCCAGCAGTCAAACTCCGTTCTACACCGACCCGGTCCGACCGTCGTGCACTTGTCGGTGGGACAAAAGCCTGGGGCGACAAGACAAGCCGAAGATGATGGCCGATGTTGGTCGCATTGTTGCATCGTCACTTGCAATGCACCCAAAATTTTGTAAAACTGAGCCGGTGTTGCCAAGATTGTCGAGTCATGGGATGATGATGTGGGGACCCACGTTGATGCGTTCCTGTGCACATGTGATTTCAGCCAACAAATTACATAGTAAAAGTCCCTTTTTGAATATAACACAAGCGAAATAGGAAGGTATCTGTTATGGTGTATGAAATCCTCCGAGTCGCAAACCAACTCGGGAACAAAAATGAACGATACGAGGGAGTCGACCGTACCAACTTGTCAAGTTGTCTAGATATAGATGATGGTGAGGTTATCCCCGCTGGCCGCGACGGACGTGAGTATGCTGTTGTTTTTCTTGAGGTCAATGAGGGTAGCACCATCTGGGGTATAGCTTTTGCCGCCGGAGTCGGTGGCAACGGCGTTGGTGAACTCAAACGTGCCAAAGTCCGCCAAAGGAACATAACTACCGTCCTGATCGAAGTCCTCGACGATCCACTCAACATCTTGCAGGCAGAGAGGAATAGTAGAATTGAGTTCCTTTGTGACCGTCTTGCCGGTCGTCAGATTCTCAATGACCGCCCGACCAGAGGTCTTGGAGTAAGCAGCGACACTGGCCCTGATCTTGTCACCGGGGTTGATGATAAATGCGGTGAAAAAGATGGCCTCGGCAGGGAACCACTCGTACCAAGCTGTGCGACAAACGGATGATGAATGATAGATACAGAATGAAGGGTAAAATTAGCTCACCGTCGTACGAGGTCTTACCATCAGGGTCGATACTGAGATAGATGCCTGTCTGGAGGATGGCCTGTTGGCAGGTGTCACCATCAATGCCAACCCAAGCAACCGCAGAACCGTTAGGTTGGGTGAGGGTGGGGACGGTGAAGGTGCCAGTGACATTGGTGAAAGTTCCCTGTTCAACAAGGTCGGGCATGATTAATATGGAACATGGGAATGATGCTAACCTCACTCCCATTCCGGAGAGCACCGGCCCAGTTGGCGCTGTACACTACATCAGAGGCACTTTGAGGCGTGTTGATGTAGTTAATCGGCCGAGACCGGAGCGGAGGTAGAGAGGTGGGAACAACCCAAGCAGAAGAAGAGGGAGCAGCCTGAGCCAGAATTCCAGAGGCAGAGGCAAGTAAAATGTTGATGAGAATAGTAAACTTGGAGACCATTGTGAGGAACCTGACTCGGACAACTTTGAGTTGTCGATGCGACTGGAGCTGAGGGATGAACGCATACTTGGACCTTTTTATGTTCGACGTTCATAGACTGCGCAAGTCACTGAGCTGTATTCTCGATTCGAGGTAGTCCACCACGTGCATACGGTACCAAGACGTCACTTCTTCATATTTATTTTCTAGCCCACGTGGAAGAAAGCAAGAAAGAAGCCCAGGTATTGCGCCGATTGAAAAGAGCATCATTCCTGTCAATTTATTGCGACACAGAGGGACCAACCCACATGAAACTCCAAAGACTCACCAAGGTCTTTAAAAAACAGGTGAAACTGCGCTAGCATCTCAGTCATAATCGACAAGTGATACCTTCCAAGTTCAACGTAACACATTAGAATCTGCCTGTGTATCAGTAAATGTTTTTGTTACTTATCCGCGCTTAGTCGAATTAAACTTGAATCAAACTTAATTGACCCAGCAAGTACATACTTGAGCTGTCCAAGTAATAGATGGCTATCATAAGCGTCCAACGGGGGGTGCACGAAACGTCGACGTCGTCGGTGACTCGCCGAGCCGAAAGTTATATGAGCGACCAGGAGTGATGGATGGGGGAACCGGGGCAATTTGCGACTGATAGGTCATTTTCTGAAAACGTATATTGGTTAAATCCGCATCGGAATAACTCAAACTGACAGATTGCAGTATTCGGACATGGATGAGCAGGAAGATAGGGTCGATAGGACGGGAGTCGCGATTGGGCGTTCAGGAATGGTGACGCATATGAGTGCGTGTATGCGCACGTATGGATGTCATCTACGATGGACACGGTATGGGGCGACCTCGCCAGCTGGTGTGAAACAAAAGTTCAACTCTGAGACAAGCAACGATTATATCAGCTCAAGATCAGACCACGCAGACCGCGACGCACCGGAGAGTCTGAAACCTGAAGCACAAAACTCGTTCAGGATCTCGGACGAATGGTATGGTGGTACTGACATGTAGCGCTTCAAACAGCCTCCCCGACGTTATCGTCCACCCAACGGTCGAGCTGAACGCCCTCTCCGATATCCCGAATCACTTCTTTCAGATAATACAAACCCACGTCCCCAGCGCCGACCTTGATTGGCACTCGACCGTCAGCAACGACGACGTTCATTGATCGGGATGGGTGGCAGCGTGGAACCCAGAATCATATAAAACAACGACGGCGAGAGAGGGTTCACGAGATGGTTCGCCGAGATGGTTCGCCGAGGCACAGTCGCGAGACACACAGTCGAGTGTTGATTCACACGGGCAGACTCCATAATGCGTAGGTCCGGGTAGAGGGGAGGGGGTGTGGACCGGCAGCGTCACTGCAGGCTCCGAGTCGGGCCCGGGCTCCCCGCGTTTCCTAGCAGCAACGCCGCCAAAGAGAAATACCTCCACCTTGGGGAGAAATGTACATCCGTTTCGTAGGAATAAGCTTTCCATGATAAACTCCCTTTTTGGATATCGAAATAGGAATAACTTAGTTCGAATTTACATAACTAAACTAATAGCATTACCCCGAACGTCTTTTCGTTTTCGAGCGCTGGCACGCAGTGCGCCGAAGCGAAATAGGATTAAGTATGGTGTATGAAATCCTCCGAGTCGTAAACCAACTCGGGAACAAAAATGTACGACAGGAGGAAGTCGACCGTACCAACTTGTCAAGTTCTTTAGACATAGAGGATGGTGAGTTTGTCCCCGCTGACCCCGACGGACGTGAGAACGCTGCTGTTTATATTGAGGTCAATGAGGGTAGCACCATCTAGGCCATAGCTTTTGCCGCCGGAGTCGGTGGCAACGGCGTTGGTGAACTCGATCCTGTCAAAGTTCCCGAAAGGAACCCAAAGAGCGTCCTGTTCGAAGTTTTCGACGACCCACTCAACATCTTGCAGGCAGAGAGGATGAGAAGAGCTGAGTTCCTGTGTGGCCGTCTGTCCGGTCGTCAGATTCTCAATGACCGCCCGACCAGAGGTCTTGTTGTAAGCAGCGACACTGGCCCTGATCTCGTCACCGGGGTTGATGGTAATCGCGGTGAAAAACATGGCAAAGTCAGGGTACCACTCGTACCAAGCTGTGCGACGAACGGATGATTAATGATAGATACAGAATGAAGGATAAAGTTAGCTCACCGACGCACCAGGTCTTACCATCGGGGTCGACACTGATATAGATGCCTGTCTGGAGGACGGCCTGTTGGCAGGTGTTACCATCGATGCCGACCAAAGCGACCGCAGAAGTGTTAAGTGTAAGTTGGCTGACGGGGGGGACGGTTAAGGTGCCAGTGATATTGGTGAAAGTTCCCTGTTCAACAAGGTCGGGCATGATTAATATGGAACATGGGAATGATACTAACCTCACTCCCGCTCCGGACAGCACCGCCCCAGTTGGTGCTGTACACTACATCAGAGGCACTTTGAGGCGAGGTGACGTAGTAAATCGGCTGAGCCCGGAAGGGCATAGGTTGAGGAGTGGGCATAGAATAAGTAATGGTAGGGTCCTGAGCCAGAATTCCAGAGGCAAGTAAAATGTTGATGAGAATAGTAAACTTGAAGACCATTGTGAGGAGCCTGGATCGGACAACTTTGAGTTGTTGATGCGACTGGAGCTGAGGGATGAACGCATACTTGAACCTTTTTATGTTCGACACTCATAGACTGCGCAGGTCACTGAGCTGTATTCTCGATCCGAGGAAATAGTCCACCACGTGCATACGGTACCAAGACCTCACTTCATATTTATTTTCTAGCCCACGTGGAAGAAAGCCAAGGTTTTGCATGAAACTCCAAAGACTCACCAAAGTCATTAAAAAACAGGTGAAACTGCGCTAGCATCTCAGTCATAATCGACAAGTGATACTTTCCAAGTCCAACGCAACACGTTAGAATCTGCCTGTGCATCAGGAAATGTTTTTGTTACTCACCCGCGCTTAGTAAAATCAAACTTAAATCAAACTCAATTGACCCAGCAAGCACATACTTGAGCTGTCCAAGTAATAGACAACTATCATAAGCGTCCAATGGGGGGTGCACGAAACGTGTCGTCTGTCATCGCTGTCATGTTTCGGTGCAATGGCGTGTCACATCAGGTCGGTGACTCGCCGAGCGGAAGTTATATGAGAGACCAGGAGTGATGGATGGGGGAACCGGGGCAGTTTGCGACTGATAGGTCATTTTCTGAAAACGTATATTGGTTAAATCCGCATCGAATTAACTCAAACTGACAGATTGCAGTGTATTCGGACATGGATGAGCAGAAGGATAGGGTCGATAGGAAGGGAGTCGCGATCGGGCGTCCAGGAGGGATGGTGACGCATATGAGTACTAGTGCGTGTATGCGGACGTATGGATGCCATCTATGATAGTCGTCGTCACTATACTACGGCCGCAATGATGGACACGGACCAGCTGGTGTGAAACAAAAGTTCAACTCTGAGACAAGCAACGATTATATCAGCTCGAGGTCAGACCACGCGGACCGCGACGCACCGGAGAGTCTGAAACATGCAGTAGTCATCTAAAAAACTCATTCAGGATCTCGGACGAATGGTATGGTGGTACTGACATGTAGTGCTTCAGACAGCCTCCCCGACGTTATCGTCCACCCAACGCTCGGGCTGAGCGCCCTCTCCGATCTTTCAGATAATACAAACCCACATCCCCAGCGCCGACCTTGATCGGCACCCTCAACCAACCGGCTGTGAGGCATCCAAGCGTGCCAGTAATACTCGACCGGGCGTCAGCAACGACGACGTTAATTGGTCAGGATGGGTGGCAGCGTGGAACCCAGAACCATACAAAACAACGACGGGGAGACAGGGTTCACGAGATGGTTCGCCGAGGCACAGTCGCGAGGCCCATAGTCGAGTGTTGATTGAAGATTCGCACGGGCAGACTCATACGCAGGTCCGGGTAGAAGGGAGAAGTGTGGACCGGCAGCGTCTGCAGGCTCCGAGTCGGGCCCGGGCACCCCGCCTTTCTTAGCAGCAACGCCGCCAAAGAGACTCGGATGGAAATATCTCCACCTTGGGGCGGATCCGGAGAGAACCTGGCCACCTGCTATTGCCCATGCAGCGCACAGCAAGTAGGAAATCGGAACTCATCCGTGAGGACAACGTGTCAAACCTTCCGAATTCAATCATATTGGCAGGGATCGAGATTCAATGGGGTTGATCATATATGGGAATTACGCTGTGGAAACTTGAACCCCTGCGGTCACAGAAGGTCTGGGAATTAGTGAACGCTTGGCACGGGAAGTGCGGAGTTCTCATCTGTTTGACAGAAGGGACAACCACCAAGATCACTCATTGAAATTTTGTTCAGCCACCTCTATATATCTAGTACATATAATGTACAACATTTAAAGAATTGAAAGCAAAACTTGACTTCACAAGTAGAACATAGTATCTCTCAGCCTTGGCCCCGAAACCCCATCCTCCCACATCCTCTTTGCTTTGACAAACATGGCTGCCTTTGAATCCACCACCTTGGCCTTGCCACTGCTCCGAGTCCGAACATCAGCGCTCATATTATCATCCCCATCCTCCATCGATACGCGCCCATGCAACACCTCGTACAGATAACACCTCCCACGTTCACACGCAATGTCCGCCCAGTACGCAGGCGAGACAAGACTCACAGCCTTGGTTGCGCGCGCAAACAGGTAACTCAGATCGTTCGTTACCCGTTGCACGTCATCCGCCTTGAACCCATTTTCGTCATGCACTACAAAGTAGTGCGTCGGTCGGGCGGTGCCTTTGATACTCGAGTGCGCTGATAAATAATAATAATACAGAGTCGTTGAGGATTTCTCCTTGCCATCATAAAAAAGGGGACGGACCTTGAAGGAAGAAATCAAACTCGTAGGCGGGCGTGACGC
>JBBPOJ010000761.1:0-20810 GCA_038091395.1 Leccinum rimulosum
AGATGAAGCTGAAGAGGTGGGGGATGGTCAGGAAGAGGGTGAGTACAGTGAGTAGTCATGGTCTGGGGTTGGTCGGGTCGGGCGGGGATTGGGTCGGGCGCGGGTTTGATTTGTTGGGTGACTGTCGTGGACATTTATAATTGATACCCGGCACTATAGCTGCTACGAGTAGTACTATACTGTTCTATATAGCTACACTACCAGACAATCAGTATGTGCTATAGTGCTACAACAGGTGCAGTGCTACAACGGCTACAACGGCTACAATGGCTACGAGAAGCTATATCGTTCGACGATAGACAATAAAACACGTGCTACAATTAGCTACGGTAGATGTCGAAGGCCCGAAGCTACTATGATAGAGGGGGTCTACGCAACAGCAACTACATAACTACTTCGGGCTATATAGTACTATATATATTTTTTCTTTTTGCTGATGTATGCGCTGTCCATATAGGCCCTGTAATACTGGTATGTACACATTCCCAGGTGCAATTGTTCATCAATTGGCTCGATTATCATTGTCTTGTGTAGAGCTGTGTCTCGTCTGCCTGCTCTTGTCTATCTTTGCATCAGTAAGCCTGAGCCCACTCGTCTTTTGCTACACATGATCTAGTTGATCTCATGTACGGATGTTATTCCTGCGACATTTCTTGTAGATTGAATTCATCTTTTTGAGTGTCTTGTGCGTGTCTCTTCAAGTTGTGGTGTGCTCAGCTTCATCTGGAGCTTCTCCAATGTCACCCTCGTCTGCCTCATTATGAACTTGCGCTGCAAATCAGACCAGATATGCAACAACAACAACAAAAATGTGGGATCAGACAATGAATACAAGGTGCCGTGGACCGCACTGAACTGCTCATGTTTGAGATGTGGATAAGGACAAGGCAGTTTTTTTATTGTGATTTGTGATTTGTGAGAGTGGGAACTGTTACATTCAAGTTCTTCTTTTCTTGGTTCTTCTTCAAATTACTGACCTTCACCACTGTTTCCTTTCTCTTCTGTTCTCTCATTCAGCATGCTCGCACTCCCCAACTCTTGATAGAGATGTTGGTCTTTCAGATGCAAGTCTATTGCCCCATGTCCAGTGGTGAGTTGGAGGACATTCACTATGATATTGATGGTCAACTGCAAGACAAAAGAACATCCAGAGCTTTTCTGGATTCACTTCCTACTTTCCACTCCCACCTCGGCTCCGAGTCTGACTCCATCCCTGACTTCAGTATCAGTCCTCACCTGGTTCCTAGTAGACTATTTCATGATGCATTACTAATGCATGATACCTTGTACTAGAGCATGCATGCCATAGGCCATTCCCAAACACTTCTACTACTACACATATCTTCAATGCAAAGAGTGCTGTGGTGGTACAGGTTGAGGGACCAGAGTAGGAGGTGTGCTTAGTCAGTGTTGTGTCCAGTGGATATGATATCATCATCCTAGTGTTGTGTGGGGATCAAGTTGTTGCACATACATAGAATATGTCATATCCATGGTGTCATATAGTGGCAGTTGGTCAAGTATCAGACAACCCTTTTCTTGTATTGCTCTCAATATGCAAAGCATTTTCATTGTTGGGTGCTGGGGCTTCCCAGTTTCCAATTTGCTGGAATGTTGATCTTTTTGCTGCCATTTATGCAAATTATGCTTCTTCAACTGAACATGGAAATCAGGATGGAATGTGGACAACTTACACTTATGTACTCTAGAGTCTAGACAAGAGGTTGCGATATGAATGTATTTTTTTTGCTTCACATCTGAGTCCATACAAAAATTTCATTCATGAACTAACATGCATTGATACCATGACAACATCATGATGAATTTTCAAGTACATTTCTATAGATTCTTGCCTGTTTCAACCATTTTTTTCTCTGCTCTTTTGTTGTCTACTTCTTCAAAACAACTTGATTGAAACTTCCATACCAGATTCTAGGAAACTTCATTAAATTGCTGAGATATATGGTTATTAAAAATAATTAAAGATATGCTTAACATACCCATCCGATTCTGCAGAATGATATTCACAAGCATCTCTATCTTTGCTTCTTTGGTTGCTTTCTGATATTGATCAAAAAACCCCTTCATAGCTGATTTTACCTGATTGGATATGTTTAATGCCTTGTACTTTTGAGCAGCAGATAGAAGTGGTTGAGAATCCTTTTGATGGAAAAGATAGAAAGAATGCTCCAGTATGAGCAGCAAATCTACAAACCAATAAGAGTGTAAATTTTGTTGATTTGGTATTCCCAAAAGAAACTTGGAAGAGAAAAAAAAACTATACCAATGGTGGTTAGAAGAATTTGCTTCCATGTACCCAGATTCCTCTATGATTTCAGATTTTATTGCAATACACAAGAAAATGAATGGGAAATTTACAATACTATCCTGAGGCTTCAGAATAGAAGATTGTTCAAGATCAATATTGGACTGAATAATGACATGTCATAACCAAAAGACAATATAACTAATTCACACACAGTTTGATTGTGAACAATCTAACAATCACAAATTGAATTGAAATCTATTAATAAAAATGAGAACACAAGAAAAATAAACTCACGATCTATCAATATGAATAAGATTATGGTGGAATTTTGAATTTTCAATGATAAACACTTACAGACTACAGTTTGTTTAAAAGAATGTTATTTCAGACATGAAAATACTATTATAGCAGCAGCAGCAAAGAACTTACATCCTGCAAAAAAGAAAGAAAGAATTTTAGGCACAATATACAAAGTGCATGGTTTGTTTAATACACAACAACTTACAGCCTTTGAATGATTACATGATGAGTAAACATAGAGGGTGGAATTAAAACATATACTGCCTACCATCTGTGAGGAATTTGAAATATTGATCTTTAGAAAGACAATGATTCAATATATTTCATAATATACCTTCTATAATTGTTGTAAAATGAACAGTTAGAATGTCATTATAAATTTCCTGGTAAAACATAACTCACAGTCTTTTTATAAATATCACATAGCAAGATGAATGTAATGAACAATGATAAAATATTGGTGTATAACAACAGAAAGCTTACAAGCTAAATTGAATATGGAAGTGAGGTAAAAATATACATTAGTAATGGTGATAAATCAATAATATGATAAGTGACATACAGTCTGTAAATGGAATGAAGACAGCAAATACAAATTTGTAGATTGTTCTATGAAACAACTTATAACTTACCAACTGTGAAGTTAAAACAGAACAAAATCAATGATGGTATCATCAGCATTACAAATGCTTGAATTCTTCCCTGGCACAAAACTCACAAACTGTCATTTCAAGAGCAGAATAAAGAAAGAATGGAGATAGCATCATCAGCATCACCACTGTCTGCCACATTCCACAATGCCCAACTTACTTGCTGTCATTTGCAGAGCAGAATGGGGAATGAATGGACATGGCATCATCAGCATCACTACTCGCTGTCACATTTCACAATGCACAACTCACATACTGTCATTTTCAGAGCAAGATGGAGAATGAATGGAAATGGCATCATCAGCATCACCCTCTCTGCCACATAGAACAATGTAAAACTCACATACTGTCATTTGCAGAGCATAATGGAGAATGAATGGACATGGCATCATCAGCATCACCACTCTCTACCACATTGCACATTGCACAATGCACAACTCACATCCTGTCATTTGCAAAGCAGAATGGAGAATGAATGGACATGGCATCATCAGCATCACCACTATCTGCCACATTCCACAATGCATAACTGACTCTCTGTCATTTTCAGAGCAGGATGGAGAATGAATAGACATGACATCATCAGCATCACCACCCTCTGCCACATTCCACAATGCACAACTCACTCCCTTTCATTTGCAGAGCAGAATGGAGAATGAATGGACATGGCATCATCAACATCACTACCCTCTGCCACATTCCACAATGCCCAACTTACTTGCTGTCATTTGCAGAGCAGAATGGGGAATGAATTGACATGGCATCACCACTCTCTACCACATTCCACAAGGCACAACTCACATACTGTCATTTGCAGAGCAGATTGGAGAATGAATAGACATGGCATCATCAGCATCACCACCCTCTGCCACATTCCACAATGCACAACTCACTCCCTTTCATTTGCAGAGCAGATTGGAGAATGAATAGACATGGCATAATCACCATCACTGCTCTCTATCACATTCCACAATGCACAACTCACATACTGTCATTTGCAGAGCATGATGGAGAATGAATGGAGATGGCACCATCAGCATCCCAGTCACCACTGTCTGCCACATTCCACAATGCACAACTCACTTCCTGTCATTTACAGAGCAGAATGGAGAATGAATAGACATTGCATCATCAGCATCACCACTCTGTGCCACATTCCACAAGGTACAACTCACATACTGTCATTTCCAGACCAGAAAGAAGTGATATCTGTACTCAATTTTCATATATTTCCTGTAGTGATAACTCACTGCCTAAAATTCCTTATATCAAATTTGTTTGTGTGAGCTAATTGATATGAAAATCATTTTACCCAAAAGTGTGGAAACCATCTTGCAAATCTTAAGGGATTTATAACATAAAGCTTGTGTACAGGAAGCACCGATTCAACCAACTTGTCTATATCAGATATCACACTTTACAATAGCATGAGCCTTTGAACAATATTCAAATGTCAGTACTTACTTTTGAACTGCATACCTGATACACAGTGCTAAATTTGTTTCTTGTGCTGAAACAAATAGCATTTTCAAAGCTTCCTCATTCAGAGCTCCTGCTGTATTTTCTAGCAATATGCCACATCCCTCATTTGAGTTATGCATCCCTTGCATGAAATTCCGTGAGCTATATCATTTACATCTATCAGGAAACAGAAACATACCTCCCATCCGAACACTACATTTTGGTGCATACTTCAGTTGAGAAAGACGACCCCATACATTAGCATCCTCAAAGATTCCATCAATGAGCTTATAAGCCTTCGCCACCCTTTCCTCTCGTGGCAGCTTTTGATCATTTCTCGATAGTCCAACAATGCCACGAGCCAGTAATGCATCAAACTTGGTGAACAACACAATAACAGGCACTGGCCCAGGACACGTTGTGAGCTTGAAAAAAAAATCTTTAAATGAACTCACCATTTCTTGTATCACATTCATCAAAGAACATTTCCTCAGAGCGTTGGATTGCCCGATCTAATTTATCCATTGGGATACAGTACCTGTACCGTAGAGTAACACCTAGTCAACGATTACCTTCCCCATTATTGAAGCTCTTACCAGATGGCGTGAATCCGTTTCTTGAGATGAATTGTGGTTGCACGATCAGCAATGAACTCCTTCAATCGTTGGAATTCATCCACGGAACCAGCTTCGAAGCCCCGCGAGTCATGGAAGACAAAATTTTTGTTGCTCCGGAAAATCAGTTCGTTCTCGATGTCGTGCATTCCACGCTAGCGTACATTTGTAAAGATGCGCATCATGTCTGAGTCCAGTATGAAGTGGCTCGGATAACTCACCCCTGTGGATCCCTCGACCTGGGTCAGATCAATCTAGTCGCACGGTTTCGTAAACCAGTCATCCATATGTACTATCGCGGGCACGCACCTTGTTGCCTTCTCCATCATAGACCTCCGGGTTTTCGTTTTCGGTAGCGTTACAGATTCCACGGAGAATAGTCGTCTTGCCAGCGTTCGCCCGCCCAATGATAAGGATCCTGAAGCGGCCAAATTTCTCTCGGATGTTCTCAAAACCGCCTGCCAGTGTCTGGTTTGTCTCTGAGTTCGAGTTTGAGTTCATATCTGGATTCTAAGCCTGAGCGTATTGTCGAAGAAATTGTGGAACGTGAGGGCGAGGAAAGAAGAAACAAATGCGCGTCAATCGATCCATCTACTTCCGAGCATCCGCTTCCGGCAGGTCCAGTGGCGGTGGTCGGGAGCATTCGGAATTCGGAAACCACATTCATTAGTTTGATCCGAACATAGCAATGAACAGACTCATCATAATCACCTCAACGTCCTTGGCTTGGTGCGATAGCACATTAGAAGGTCCGTCTTTACATTTGCACAATACCAAAACTACGTAGCTAACATAGTATTCGTACATCCTACCATACCTCACGAATGAAAACACTATCAGTCTAAGCACTTAGCACGAGCATCGCGCCATCTCAATATCAATAGTGTTCTGCAAGCTCGAGCTTCGTACGATCACTGATTGACTTGAACACGTCCACAATGTGGATTCCCCTGTGAACGAGCGTGAACGGAGTCAGTACGCCGACCAGAATGAGAACCTACCAGACATCTTGCCGACGCGTTCGCCGATACCACCGCGCATCCAGACGATGCTGATTTGACGGAGTGGGTTCTGGGCAAACCAATTCATGATGAACTCGCACGCGTACTGCAAGGACAGGTCGAACCGCGTCGGGCGCATGTCGCAGTCCATCATTGCCGCAGACAGATCGAGCAGGTATGTATCAGATGATGGTACGCCGAGGGGCCGCAGCAGGCTCGAACGATCTAGCAAAAGTAAACGCGAGTGAGGAATGCGAACGGGATGTATGAGAGAGACAGAGTGCGTGCGTGCGTGCCTTCGTCCTCGAGCGCCATCGATCAAGTCCTGGACCGCGCCTGGAAAACTACCACTCTCGTCCTCTTGCACGGCGCTGCGCGTGTTGGATTCCTCCTACGTATGTGACGCTTGCTGGACGGACACGGACGGAAACGTTGGAAGGTGCACGAAAATGATGTCCCTTTGAACGGTGGTGAACTACTCAAGACCCTCGTGCTCGCCTTGGAACCATGCCTCTTGGCCAGAACGAGGCCTAAGTTCATGCCGGTGAGCTAGTATCCCTTCGAGTAATTGGAGAAAGAGTGGCCGAATTCGGGAGAAATCATTAATTATTACGGGCCTCCATCCGAGGGTGTCGACGAAACATTGAACCATGCTGCTCATGCACTAAAGACATGCACTGCTCTATGGGTAGACGCGGAGTAGTTTTAGGAGTTGACTTGCCACAGCTAGTAGCCATCGAACACTTCGAGTGACCTATTGCTTACGTTGCTGAGCCAGTCACTGCACGACAACATTAAGATAGCGAATGTGGCAAATCAAGTAAAAACTACATCAATGACATATACATACGGCACATACTATGCAATGCGCCTTGCGTTGCGCGACAACCAGACAGCGAATGCTCACGCCAACGCTCCCTGCAGAAGGATCATCAACATGAAGTAAAGCAAGTGAAATGAATATGCGTACCATAGGATCCCAAGCCGGAAGGACGACCGCATCGTCCGACTCATACACCTTGACAAGGTCTTTCGGCGCGAGCGATTTGTGAACTACGACCTGGTATACGAACCTGAACGGGTAGTTGCGTGAGCGAAGACTCGGTACAGTGACACAAAGACACGTACTCATCAAACCACTTCTCGCTCATCACCATGAAACCTTTGTAACAACTGTCGTCACCCCACGAGTTTTCAACCTTGAAACGGACCGGTCTTCCAGTCTCTTCGTCAATGTGTACAGCTGAGATCACCATGGCATGGGTCATGGCAGACTCGTTGGTTTGCAGGCGTTGGGCCTTGGTCAACGATAGAGAGATGTTGAATGCTTGCTAAAGTTTCCCCAACACCATTCAGCGTTGATGATGATTACACAGTGATGTTGACTGACCTCATACTGGTGATAAGCAGTGTCCATGATGCCAACGCCTTTCATCGACGACGAGAATTGGCCAACATCGCAACCAAAGAAGACTGGTTGACCAGCCTTGATAGTTCGGACGACCGCAGCTTTCAGTTCATCGATCGTAGTGTTAACGTCTGTAAGACAGGGTAAATTCGCAGGCGTACTAGAAAGAGCAGCACTAACAAAGAACACGTCGGCCACCCCAGATATTACCAAGTTTGTCAACCGTATACAGCTTGTTGTAGTCGTTTCTGGGATCATTGATGAGCGAGAAGGACTCCGCAGGCTAAGTAAATGTGTTGGCTTCACATCTCGAAAAGACAAAGTAAAACGACCAACTGAATATTTAGTGGTGAACGCCCGGTAAAATTCAATGGGCGTGCCCTCCCATTTGGCATACTTTCCGTCTTCGTTGTAGTACTCCCAGGTGAAGGGAACATCAGGTTTAGGCGGCACACCAAGAGTGGAAGACATGACGGTATAGATTTCCTGCATGAGCTCTTCTTTCTTCGCGCGAAGGGTCGCCTGCACCTCTTCGGATGACCGCGTTAAATCTGCACGAAGGGAGACAGAGAGAGCACGAAGGGTAAGGGCGTGCTCGCGGAGTTTGGTCTTCAGTAGGGTATTCACAGGACCAGAAGCGCCGGAGTGAAGCGACTCGGGGTATACGGGTTGAGGAACGAGACCATAGGTCTGGAATGCAAACATGTCAACCAAAAAATTGAAGAATTCGGATTATACTAACCTCGAGGATGTTCACGACCATATCCCACTGACCACCATCGCTGATAAGGTCATTGGCAAGGAAGTTCACAAGTCGGTCGTCCACCGGTAAGTCGGCATTCTCGATGGATAGCTCGAGGTAGTAGTTGGACTTGTTGAGCTTGTCCCAGAAAAAGAGGTATGACTGTCAAAAATAATATCTCAGAAAACGCCGAAGAGATGCAAAGGGACATTTGCTGACTTGGGAACACTGGAAGTCTTTGAGCTTGAGCTTCTTCATGACCTCATATCTGATGATGTTGGTGGTTGCGAAGAGCCAGCAACGACCGCTCGACTTCTGGTCGGTCACAGGCCCGGTCTTGAACTCGACCTCGGTGTTGAACACATGGGGAATAGCGATCTCAGCTTCACGGGAGGTCAGCGTGGTCTTTATGTTGTTGTGGGTCAAGATGGTGCGGGCGAGCTGGATCTTGGGATCCGCCGCTGCAGCGGATTCCCAGGCGTCGACGTTGGCCAATTGGACAGAACCGTTGCCGGACTTGGGTACAGAGGAAGTTATGCCTGTGCTCCCGGCGTTCTGAGGGGTCTTCTCATCGAGAGACTTGCTAGCACGGTCGGCTAGTTTAGCAGGCTGAGAAGCGACTCTTGAACTTACGGAACCCATTGCGTCGAGATGGGAGGAGTGAGTGCGGTGGAGATATGGCACTTGTTCGGATCCGTTCGTTTATATACATCCGGCCCGCGCCTTATCACGCCAGCGAGCACGCGACCCGAACTAGATAACAGCCACCGGATACCAATCATATCCACCTCGTATTTTCGTCAGTGCAATCACAGGGTTGTGCTTGTATTTAAAACACGCAAGAAAAGTATGTGCACGACTTGAACCGTAGAGTGTGGAAGCGATCGTCGACGCGCACCGTCCGGGCTATGTAAAACATGTTTTTTTTTTCATGAAGCAACGGCAGTAGAGACGCCAGTCGCGTCGACACCACAAATTTAAGGTCCTTTCAAGATTCATTTTTCTGCTTCAGATTCTCCGATTAGAATCCTCGGGCATTCTGCAGAGAACCGCCGCATCAGAGTTTCAAAGGCGTCGCGGCAGATTGCCATTTTCCTCTCACAGCCTGCAAACAGTTAAATGTGGTGACATAAGGCCTGCAAACGACTCGGAGTGAGATTGACAAAACAGATAACAGATAGGCTGACGGCAATTAAGAGAATTACATACCATGCATGAAGAGTCGCCTTCTTTCTGCATCATACACAGCGGAAGTGCTTCCAGACGCCAGCTCCCCTGAGTCTTCGAATACCTTCCGAAATGAATCAGCTGCCCTCCATATTTGTCATCTTCGAAGTCATGTACCTTATCAATATTGTATTTTTCCCCGTAGAAAGAGCCAAGACCACGATTGACTGTGATCCTCAACGCGGAGGAGGCAACCAGCGCAGAGGGATCGTTAATTAGCCGCGTTATTATGCCAAGGGAATCAGACAGCCCTTGGTGGCAGTTATTCAAATGACTCGGTGATAAGTGAGGCTAACCCACCTGCGGCCCAGAGTGCCCCATTGGCATCAACTGCGAGATTGTCTACTCCTCGATCTACATGCAGAAAAACTCAGGCATGCAACAAAGCGTTAAGCGAGACTGGTACCGGTCTTTATAACCTCCGTAAAAGAGAGGGTATCGTCAGACTGTCGTTCGAGAACTGTGATATCGCCAAGGATATTGTCTGCGACATAGAACGTGTCGTTGGTCGCGCCCTTGGCTATGCCATTGCTGCCACGCAAACCAACGTATGCAAATTTGCAGCCCTGATCCGCGTGGCAAAAACCGACAGATGTGTCGGAGGTTAACGATAGTAAACTCACGAGCCTTCCCTGAAAGAGGTATCAGACAGTGAGGCGCACTAGGCGAGAGCAACAGAACATACAAGGCCGGTTTTACGTTTGTGATCATTGGTGAAATGGATACTTTTTCCGTCTGAGGAACCTACGACGTCATTGGGGGTAATAATGATAGCAGGATCGTGGAATGTCCAGACGTGCTCCAGCGTGCTGCTTTTAATGTGGGTTTTGAATACCTCGATGACGGAGTCAGCGCCGACTTTTGGTGGGTCTGCGGAATCGGGTATCCTATGGTTGACGAGATATATGTAAAGAACAGAGGGTTCATCGGAGGAGGGCACAACGTCCATTCCATGCAAGGAAATACTGCCTGAAGATAGGGGCCCGGTGAACACAAGCCGGTTGATGGCGTCTGTCTGGGGATCGTAGGTTGCCACATAGTCCAATTCTGACCTTCCGGAGGCATTTAATCGATCCAAAGCGGGAGTCCAGTGCATGCGACTCTGTGGTGTCGAGCAGGCAAGGTAAACGAGACCAGTGGGCTGATGAAGCACAATCTCTGCATGGTATGTATTAGGTTAAGTTGATGTAAGACTTTGATTGTTCTAACGTACTCTCGCACGCCTGGAGTTCAGGCACGATTTTGCAATTTGCATTCCCGACAGCGTCGATGACCCTCAGTACGCCGAGGGCAGACACGGCGGGTCTAGCATGGAGGTACAGTGCGCCCAGGAATGCCAAGAAGACGACGGTGACGCTGATGAACACACCACCTACTGGACTCATGGTGGAGGAGGAGAAACGATGCGGCCTTCCGTTGATTTCCGAAGAATATTCTCAGGAACCAAGTTAGGAAGAGAAGCGGCTGCTTGATTAGTAGTACCCTTCCTGATTGGGAACCTTCTGATGTGAACAAGTGACTCTGACCACCACCGTATTAAGGTACAGTCAATGAGATAGTACAGTCAACTGAGCCGACATTATGATGGAGAGCCTGAGTATGGAGTAACTTAGGCAAAAACTGGTGGCAGGTGCCCCAGAAACTCGGTAAATGGAAAAACATCACTTACCCACGTGACAGCACGATAAGGTCAAAAACCTGACGTTCAGCCCCTGTGACATTCATACGTCTTGCTGCCACTCGCAAAACCAGAATTCCACCCTGCACACTGACCTTGATATTCACCTTGAATATGACAGATCTCTTGGATGTCCGTTTTCCATATCTTTTTTCCGCTTAGCCTTGCAAGCTCGCTCAAAACAACAGGTCACTGCGTCCGGTCTGGCCTACATATGTCTCGGCGGTTTCGTTGTCTTGGTGAGTCTGTCCGTATTGCACAGGCCCGCTGCATACGGCCGCGTCCTACGATCTCGAACCTTACCCTGTTTCATCTAGTTTTCCATGGTATCCCTCCTGATAAAGGAAACGGTCTGTATCCCTCGTTATCGCAGACTTAGCCATCTATCTGAACGATTTTTAGCTGTACATCAACGAAGTCGTCCTTGGGACTGGATTCGGTGTGATCATCGGCCCCTACGTAGCCAACGTATTTGACCCTCAGTCCTGGGGCGGCTCCCAAGAGAACAAAACCAGAATCACCCTCGAGATCATGCGTGTTGTTCTCGCCACCGGTCTGTTCGCCGTCGGCGTAGAATTACCATGTGCTTACATGAAAGAACATGCCAAGAGTCTGCTCGTCATGGTCGTCCCCACCATGGCTTTCGGTTGGGTTATCGTCTCAGGCACGTCTCTTGACCGCATCTTATGTCACTTTATTAACGATCACATCGTGGACCCTGTAGCGGTATTGAAATCCCTCTTCCCTGGCTTAGATGAAGTTTCAGCGCTTTGCATTGCTGCTTGTCTCACCCCAACTGACCCAGTCACTTGCGCTGCCATCACACGTTCGTCTTCTGACTCAAATTCGCATGCGCCGTTCAACCGATCTTCTCTTTAGGTGGGAGGTTTGCTACCAAACACGTCCCCGTGGATATTCGTCGGATTCTTTCGGCCGAATCGGCTGCAAACGATGGTCTGGCATACCCTTTTCTCAGTCTTGCAATATACCTGACTGTCGAGACTTCAACCCGTGTGGCCATCGGGAAATGGTTCCTCCTCGGTTGGTTGTGTAAGTGGGTTCATGTCCGAGCTTCGCCCTCGACTTTCTTATTTAGTTGGATGGTGCAGATCAGGTTATCCTGGGCACAGTTCTTGGAGCCGTTCTAGGTCAGATACTTTTCACTTTCCAAGGGCATTTGTTCTGACTTTTTTTTTACAGGATTTTTGTTTTCTAAGCTGATGAAATTAAGCCACAAGAGAGGCTTTATTGATCGCGAGTCGTTTGTCGCGCAGTACCTGGCCCTTGCTGTGTTCACGATGGGTGTGGCCAGCACCATAGGTGTCGATGATCTCTTGGCATCCTTTGCTGCAGGTCAGAGGCATTTTTGTCTGCAATATGTCATGGTCTCACCATGCGATAGGTTGTGCAATCTCATGGGATGGCCACTTCAATGTTCAGACGGCAGACGATTCGTTCTCGTCTGTAATCGACTACGTTCTAAACTGTGCTTGCTTCATTTATATCGGCGCCTGGCTCCCTTTTGAATCGTATAATACGCCAGCGCTAGGGATTACCCCATGGCGATTGGTCGTATTGTTGCTTGCAATCCTTGTTCTTCGACGTATTCCACCTCTACTTCTACTTTATAGGTGGATACCCGAGATCACGTCTTGGAAGGAAGCGCTTTTTTCTGGTCATTTTGGTATGTCAACGCGATTTGATGTACCATGATCCAGTACTCACATCTCTTCCATAGGTCCTGTACGTTCTTCCCATTTTCTCCGTACGATGATGACCCATGGTGTATAGATGGGTGTCAGCGCGATTTTTGTTTCTGCGTTGGCTCTCACACGCCTGCCAATACCCGCGAATCCGCCTGCGGACCAGGCGCAGTTACTTGCTGCGACCATTCAGCCCATCGTGTCATTTGTAGTACTTGGTTCCATCATCGTTCGTGCGTAACTGTTTGTTCCTTGTTCGACAACGACGTCATGCTTTACAGATGGTCTCTCCATCCCTTTCTTCCACTTGGGAAGAGGAGTCCATTCTCGTACTGCAACCCTTACCTATACGTGGACCCGTACAAGAACTGGAGCGACTGTACCCGATTGGGTTTTCTGGGTCCCTCGTTCAGATGGCAATACAATTGCCCCCACTGCTCCAACCACCGATGTTGATGTTGAACGTGGAACTGAAACCAACGGGAAACTCGAAGCTCTGTCTGGATCTGGTTCCAATTCATCATCCCCGGCGGACGCGACTTCTGTTGTTGAAGAAGTGGCGATTGGCGGTTCTGGCAGTGGGAGCGTAAACGAGCTCACTGAAGCCTCGCAAGTACAAGTCCGTCCCGCGGTTTTGTTTATGTATGTCGATGATCCGCTGAAGAACCTCTTCTGCGTCCTTTTTTTCTTCTAGGTTACCAAAGGGAATCTCAGTGATGGTGCCCCAGCAGGGGGAACGGCCAAGAACCAGCTGGTACGATTCCCTTCCACTGAATAACATTTACTGTCTGTCCGTGTCGGACTCGGACTTTAGATGACGAGCAATGACTGAACGAGATGTTACACGTTACGAATATCGACGGAACGGCTACGTTCTGGCCGCTCGCGTCAATGACAACTTCCTGATTATTCCTTTATCTTTTTTGCTGGCCTTGAATCATACGATAGGAAATGTACCGTATCAACGATTCTCATAGGTCACTCTAGAATTTACAAAATGTTATCTCCAGATATTACGATGTCCGTTGCGATGTGTCGAACCAGCATGAGGGAATAAGCAATAAGCAGGGTATGTAGTGTGGAGCAAATCGAAGGAAGGAAAAGGGCGCTGGAGGACGTACGATGCTAACCCTTGAGCAGTAGCGATTACGTGCAGAAAGAAAGGCGGGTAGTATATATGTGGAGAATGAAATGAAAGTGCGTGGACCTCACTATTCGAACGGATTCGTACGACCAGCCTGTTAGACGTCAGGAAATGCGAAATGCAGGCGTCGTTCGAAAGCCACGCACCTGATGATCGCCTCCCCTGTCGGGACCCTCGCCGCATCCACACAACCATTCATGCCACCACCG
Source organism: Leccinum rimulosum (assembly GCA_038091395.1). Lineage (NCBI taxonomy): Eukaryota > Fungi > Basidiomycota > Agaricomycetes > Boletales > Boletaceae > Leccinum > Leccinum rimulosum. Next base: position 14,407 of record JBBPOJ010000761.1, read on the forward strand.
GACCTCCTGTTTCTCTTCTGGGTCTGTGCGAGAGGGTGGTACAAGGACGGGTTGCGGCGTCGGTTGGAGCGGTGTTGCGTGTGGTATGTCCTCGGGCGGGGGTGGAAGTCCAAGCGGACGAGGCGGCGGAACGACGGCAGGCCTACTCCCCGAAGAACGTTTACGCGCGTGCGTCTCGTGTTCGACCTGTGCGTGCACATCCGCGAAGGGCGAGAGCATCGTCGGGGTGGTGGTAGTGGGCGGCGGGCTCATGGATGCTCGCGTAGGAGTAGGTGATCGTGTGCCGGTGCGCATGCGCTCCGAGGGGTGTTCGAACGGGTTTTCTGACGTGCGCGGGGTCGACTGTTTCCCAGCCCCGTCTGTCTCTATGCTCGCACCCCGCTCGAGCACGGAGGGACTTGGGGAGTGCACGGCGACGTCCACGGGCGGGTTGGCGCGGTCGATGTCATCAAGGGGAACGCCATACCCTTCTCGCGTGACGTCGACCGTATCGTGTGATTTGAAGGGACGTGTGCTGCCCGGTTTCGCTACGGTGGAACCGACGGAGGACCGACCGGCGAGGACGAGAGAGGCGGTACGGGTGACGCTAGCAAAGAGAGACGGGCCGGGGGAGTGGTGTACGGACTCCCTGGCAGATTTCCGACGTTGTCGTTCTGCGAGCTCCCAGCGTTTGAGAGTCTGTTGGCACACGGGTAATGACGAATGTGACAAGGAGCTATGGGGGACGAACGTACCTCTTCGACTCGTCGCGTTTCGGCAGCTTCGTCGGTGATGGGAGGGTACGATTCGTGCGTGCTGACACCGTGCAAGGTGTCTTCGTCGTCGTCGGGGGTTTGTCTTCCCTTTCCCTTGGCAAGACTGCTGTTCCCAGACACGGGCGAGGACCGCCGTGAAGCCTGCATGAAGTCCTCGAGGCGGACGCTCCACGGACGCGGATGACTGAAGACCTCGTCTAGCAATGAGGGCGAGGGCGGGAGAGAAGGGAGCACTGCGACATCTGAGCGGGGGTCGTTGAGCGATGTGGACATTGTCCTCGCTTGTCGAGGTCGAAACGAAACCGAACGTGGTCGAAACCGAAACCGAACGTGGTCGAAACCGAAACCGAACGTGGTCGAAACCGAAACCGAACGTGGTCGAAACCGAAACTTTTTTTTTAGTTGCTAACTACTATATGTGTATCGATATCAAGTATAGTCCGAACCTCACAACGACTCGTCCTCGTTGGCAACAACCCCGTCCTCAGCAATGTAATAACGAAGCCCAGACGACTTGGCCGGCACTGCTGCATGCTGCAACATCGGTCGCGACGACTCGTCGGATGCATAACTGTGCATCGTGTCCCGTGCGCTGTTCCCACCGGTGAGAGACATGATCGACATGCGCGTCGACTCCTGCATTTGCTGAATGTTCTCCCGTAAAGTGTGCTGAAACCATTCCGTTAACCCATGCGCGACGGTTCAACAAAGCAAACCTTACCTGTTCACGCCAGTACTGTAAGCGCTTCTCACGTTCAGTTTCGCGCTGACGCCGATGGATCCAGTACAATGCGAACAACGTGCCAAACATTCCTATCATTCCCATCAGGCTTTCGCTCACGTTCCGGAACGGTCTGCGTACCTCCAAAGATGCCAACGCCCGCCAAGATGTAGACCCAGACACCAAACTCGTTTGGAATATCAGCAGCTCGAATGCAGACACCACTGTTGTCGCAGTTGAACGACGCGCATCTGCCAATACCAGTTCGTCAGACAATTCTTTGAAAGGCTTGGAGAACATACTCTTTGTCCGCATCACATGTTACGCCGAGAACTTTGCTCGTCTTGCAAACCAATTGCTGGGCGTCACAATATGATCCCGACTGACAGTTTCCACTGTCTCTCCACGATCAGTAACTCGACACATCAAGGACACGAAGAATGTTCACCGTGATATAATGTCGATGTATTCTTGGGTGCCAACATAGACGATGTACGCAGTGTTCTCTACTTGACAGGCTTGACCCGCGGTGACATTAGCCCACCTAAAAATAGAACGAGATAAGGAACAAAAAGAACACGTCAGAAGTGGAAATCCGAGGACGAACTGGCAGACATTGTTTAGACAAATGGAACCGTTCACGTTGACGCCGTACTGGGCGTTGTCGGCGAGCTCAACCCAGTTTGGTGGAGGCGCACATTGGTCTAGGAGGGCGGTCAGCTGGACGGAAATGCGAGAGGACGTGAAAATGCACCATCGCGGTTTAGCTGGCAGGTGCTGCCTACATCGAGAAGAGGTTGGCACGCGTCACCTTCGTCGGGGCAAAACTGGCCAGCCGGACATTTGGGAGGGAGGTCGTCGCCCTGGGCATAGCCAAAAGGAAACTGGTCTTTTCTGCAACCCTTGGGCTCGCAGACGCCTTGCCCTGAACAATAGCTCTGGGCATCACAGTCGCTCCAGAACTGTAATGTGCCAATCTCGAGACGGTTGGCGAACACGGTGCAGTTCTGACCGTGAGTTTGGGAACCAGCACTAACGAGCAGGCCCAAAGATGAAAAAACGAGCGTGATGGGGACGATGTACATCGTAGAAATGGAAGAACAAGAGGCGGGCAGGGTCTTCATGCACTAATTAATAGCCGCACGCGTACGTGCTTATTCGGTACAAATTATATACGTACGTACGTACGTACGTACTACTTCCCGCACCCTGGACAGCAATGTATCACGTCGTGAACAAACACGTCGCATTCCGCGCAGAAATCATGGCTGCATTCTGGACATCGATACCGACTCAACGGACTCATTCCCTCCGAGGCAGGCACGGTCGACGGCGTCGCCGGAAATGCTCGCCCGCATGCGTGACACGCCCCCGGCCGTTCTCCGACTCCCTCTACCGACGTCCTGCAAAACCTCGTTAAACATGTCTTATCGGAATCGAATCTAGACTTACACGGCCTGATATGGCTTGACAGGGAACAGGTGGTGATAACTCCGCGCAAGATGCGGAGAACTCACGATCATCAGGCCGCAAATGTCGCAATCTGTCGGCACGTCGCATACTTTGGCCATGCACCGCGGACAGAGAAATCCCTCGCTCTTCATGTCCGAGTGGCACGCACAAAGGCTTGGTGGCGACGAGTCCGGAAGGCGCGTAGGAAAACCCATCATCATCAGGTCGGCAGCAGGGTTTGCACTCCCTCCACCGCCAGTGCGGGCCACGGCGCGTTGAGCTGGCGGGGGAACGAGTTCAAATAGTAGGTCTTTAAAGTGTCCCTCGTTCATCGCTACACCAAACTGGCCTGTCCATTTCATGAGAGAAGGGAAACGATGATCCACTGCGTCAACCTACCGCCCGTTTTATCGCACATATCTCTAGTTATCTTCATCTCTGCAGCCAGGGCAACTACAGATATTCTGATTTTGTTCCGCACGCAAGCGTCGAGTGTGTCATGAATGTTGCCCGGGTCGCATGTCGTTAGTGAGCCAAAGATGATGAGAATTTCGCGCGAAGAGTGAGTGGGGAGGTGACTGTAGTACTTAGCATCCGATGCAACACCCAACTAAAGATCGAGCTCACCTCATGCTACTTCGCGCCATCTCAATAGCGTTTTGCAAGCTCGGCTCGCCTGCAGGCTCGAGCTTCGTACGATCACTGAGTGACTTGAGCACGTCCTGTGGATTCCCTGAAAACGAGCGTGAACGGAGTCAGTACACCGACTAGGATGAGAACCTACCAGACATCTCGCCGATGCGTTCGCCGATACCACTGCGCATCCCGACGACGCCGATTTGACCGAGCGGATTCTGGTCGAACCATTCCACGACGAACGAGCGCGCGTACTGCAAGGACAGGTCGAACCGCGTCGGGCGCATGTCGCGGTCCATCATTGCTGCCGACAGATCGAGCATGAGGACGAGGTGTCGGATGATGGTACGCCGAATGGCCGCAGCAGGTTCGAGCAATCTAGCAAACGCAAACGCAAACGCAGGTAAGAAGCGAAAACGAGATACACGAGAGAGACAGAGAGCTGGTGTGCTTGCCTTCGTCGTCTACCCCTCGCCATCAGGTCCTGGACCGCGCCTTGCAAACTACCACTCTCGTCCTCCTGCACGGCGTCCCATGAGCGCGTGTAGGATGCCTCCCATGTATACGCTTGCTGGACGGACGGGTCAGACACGGACGGAAGCGTTGGAGGGTGTACGGAAATGAACGCACGTCCTTTGCTTTGCTCTTTCCCTTGTCCTTCTTGCGTTTGTCGGAGGCTTTGCCTTTGCCTTTGCCTCGGGCGCGAACGTCGTCGTTCCCTAGCAATGATATGTCCGAGTCTGAGTCTACGTCCATGTAATTTGGATCCGTTCGCTTTGGTGGTGCCATTGCAACTCGACGTGTTCAAGTGAGTTGATCGAAACTCGGATCTACTCCGAGTTCACAATGTCTTATTTATGTAAGCTGGATTTACTCCATCTTCAAACGAAACTTCCAGGCAATTCATTACGGGAGTGAACGACTCGTTCCGAAGTCACTGACCTTGTCTATTTGCACATAAGCTACGCAGTGGGTTGACAGACACAACGTATGTAACTTCACGAAGTTCTTGTTTTCAGCATCCCCACCCATACAGACATCTCAGCGGTTTTTCCGAGTCCCAAACCTTTAGCGAGACAAGGTGAGTTCAGAAGGTTCTTATTTTCTTCTGTCTGTGAGAAGGGCACTTAAATGAGATTCGTGTCAGCCAAAAAGCGATTGTCTCGTTGCATCAAGTACGAGAAAGCTCTGGACAGGACGGACCGTCCGACTTCATTGGGGAGGCGACTATCTCTCACTGACTTTCAGGTGATGAAATACTTTCACGAGCAGAGTCCGTATCCAGCAAGGGGATGGGAAGGACCACATTAGCGAGGCAGTCGTCCTTGATCGCCACGCGCGCTGGATCGTTGCCCACCTGGTCACCACAATCGATGGAGCTCACCGGATCAGCTTGCTCAATATCTCTGGCATCGTGACAAATACCTGGGGGCGATAGGGCACATCGAGGAAGGCATTATTTGTTCCAGAAAGGCACCCGTTTCTTTCAACATCATTGAGCAATATCTCTCCGATCGTCACAACTGACTTGGAGATATAACGGACCTCGATGCGGCCATCATTCTCGGGAGACAAGCCTTCGACTTTGCCCATCCGGTCATTCCAACCAATTATGGTCATTGCATCAACTTGCAGGTTTTCTCCGTTTTCGGTTCAAATAGGGCGTCTTCTCGCCAGAAAGCACGCGGCTAGCCTAGTCGAGGAAGTTGAAGGACGGAGGATTCAGTCTCTACATTGAGCTGGCAAATGTGCCGCAAACGACCTCATCAACTGATCACTCTGTAGCTAAGGATGGATCAGTGTAGCTGAGGATTTCGGTCATTCCACGACGCTTCTCGTATGAAACATCTCTTCGGGTACTCGTTTAGCAACTGGCCGCCTTGCCATATCTACCCCATCATCTACAGAGTTTCAAGGACCTCACAATTGATGCATTTTCCGCTTGTCTCTGCAATGGGGTTGTAAAAAGCGGTTGAGCTGGAGCAAAGTTGCGGTGTATTCCGGAAACAAATTACTCGTCTCCGTTCCCCTCTTGAAGACATCATCAATGAAGGAGAGGCCCTTGCAAACGAATTTACTCGACTGTCACTGATCAGAAATACACAACACAATGCATTCACAAGGTCCAGATCAGCACGAGTGTTGGTCTGCAATTTGCAATCACCAGAATTCGCAAATTACCCGTCTCGCTTGATCCCTGCTCCCCTCTTCCTTCTCCGAACTCCAGCACACTGCTAGTGGCGGACTCAAGGTCTTCATGAATGCTAGCCAGCATACGTGCGATGCATTTGCTATCTTTTTCGACAGCAATCTGGTTCACATCCCATTACAAATCACGAAATCCCATGTTCAGACTTGTCGTCGGAGTTCTGGTTCTTGACTTTGGACGTAGAATCGATGGAGGTAAGGAAGAGATCTCGCTTGCTTGCTGAGAATCCTTTGGGCGATGTGGGCGGCGGACGACGCACAGACGAACAAGATCCGGTCTAACTTTTATGAGAATTTGGTGGATGGGTCTGAACCCCTGGATCATACTCATGTGGCGTTGGCACTTCAAATGATGATCATGAACTCATTGGCTGGTAGAGTTCCGCTCGATCAGGGGATTCTGTATATACATATTAATGGTGTCTAGTGCCTGTCGGGCCATGTTTAGCTTGTATGGTTGTATGGTTGCCTCACATTTACTATGTATTGATAATCGGAAAAATTTATGTTACAGTAAATCAAACCGGCCGCGGGGATGTCCGGCAAGTACGGCCGGGGTGCCTGGCCCGGCACAAGGAAAGGTCAGGTGGGAGGCGTGCGGGTCCAGTCTCGACGTAGGGACACAGGAACGG
>JBBPOJ010000762.1:0-20801 GCA_038091395.1 Leccinum rimulosum
AGTAGATAATTTGTACAAAATGTTGAAAATATCATAATTAGTTGAAAAATGTTACAAATAGTGCAATTATCCGGGGGAGGTATTTCCTGATGCGGATCCTGGAGTCCCTGCGGCGCATCGATGTCAACCGAGTGTGGAAGGGTTGAGTTGAGGGCGACGAGGACAAACTGCTTGCCGGGCGAGCGTCCAGAGACAGGCGCGAGGTTGCGACGAGTGCAAAGATCGTTGAGTTCGGTGAGGGAGACCATTAGGAAGGTTGGAGATTGGTTGTCCACGATCTACAAGACAGACGACGTGAGTCCGATTGAAACTCAGACGCAGAACCCAAACACAATAGCGAAGTCCACACTGACCGGTTGCAGCAGTGGATCGAACTTTGCGATCTGCGTCCCACTCAGCTTCGCTTTCTCGAGGAGAAAGCTTGGTGGGATGGCGAAGTAGCTCAAGATCAAATAGAATTGACTGCGCGGAAGCGCCTTAATGGCGTTTTCTACGTTAACTCCTCCAATGTAACCAACAGCCCATCCTCCATTGGATCGCGAGGCAGAAGAACGCTGCTGCGGACCACATTGTTGTTTGGGGATGCGCTGAGTAAAATTTGTGGTCGGCGAGGTGAAGATGGGCGGCAGTGACCAGAGCGTGAGGACATGGGTGATTTGGGTGATAGGTTGCGCGATGCAAACGATAGGGCACGGCGGGAGTGCAAGAGGGTGTGGTGTGGGAGGTTACATAGTGTTGAATTCGTGGGGGTCGTGGTGGCCAGAGGAGGATTCGAACGGGATGAGGGTGACGGGCAGACCAAAGGATACGCTTTGTCTGCAGGGGGGATCTGGCAGGGCGATGCTTGTGAGGAATCTAACGATCATTTGGTGAGCGAACTGCATAGATTGGCGGTATGGCAAAGAACTTACCATCAACAACGCGATTAAGCTGGATCGCACGCGTATCACGGACCAGTACGGATTCTCCCTAACCACCGCCTGATCGTCCCTAGTTGGAGTGCACAACAGCGCTATCGTAAGATGAAAGGGGACGGAAGAATCGGCGTTCACGCCGCATTAGTGTTGCGAGATTTGATTCGTAGAATGACGTTCACGTCATGCAACGAGAAAATGGCAGCGTTCACGCCGCAACAGAGGGAGGGTACGCTAAACCTTACACGAAGAGTACAGAGAACCAACAGTGGCACAGCAAAGACGAGTGGAATTGGTTAAGAATAGTAATAGATAGGTAAGGAATGGATTGATTCGTAGAATGACGTTCACGTCATGCAACGAGAAAATGGCAGCGTTCACGCCGCAACAAAGGGAGGGTACGCTAAACGTAATCGAAACAAGACGGACGACCGGACAAAGAGTAACTAAGCTGACACAGATAACCAGGTTTCCGGTGGCACAGAGAAGACGAGTGGTTCACAATGCAACGGAGAGACTTGAACAGTCGAGTCCGTGCATGTGAGAAAGGTTGCCCAGAGAGGACGTCCTGGAAAAAAGAATCCCAAAACAAAGAGAAACCAGACGAAAATTTAGCAACGTACTTGTATATTTGACCCACGATCGTCACCGGCCAAGACGATAGCGAGAGTAGACAGCGGAGATGGTGGATGGTGGAAGACAAGTGGAACGTCACAGCATGGTCACGTTTGGTCACAGCCGGATTGGTCTCGCGCGTGCGCGCGCCCCAGTAAGTTCCCACGGGCCCTCCGCGGGGAAACTTTTCTTTTTTTGGACAAGCGATATTATTACAGTAAGCAGCAACTGGCTAACCTAGTCCTACTCAATACGCTAAGGCGGCAGTCGAGACTACCGGTCCGAGGAAAAATGCACTGACGCACTCCCCGTGGTGTGCGGGGGTGTGGGACTCCGCGCTGTGAGGACACCTCGGTCAAGCAGAGGGCCGTGGCAGCGTGATACCCACTAAAACCTCAGGGCGGGTGGCCCAGTGTGACGGTGGGGTGCCGGACGCGGTTATGATGGGGTTCCAGGTGTGATATGTTCGTGACGAGGCGTGGGGGCGGTTGGGGCGGCGTGCTAACCACCGGTCCATAGTTAGTCTACTATTTACCAACGTGTCGCTATGGCGGACTCAGCGAGGGTACGCCCGGCAACGACACGCTCGTAGCGTATAGCCCAGATTAGGTGGGCGGACTCGGAGATAAGGATGCGCATGAGTCGCGCCTTCCCGCGCGCGGCGGGGTGTGGGGGGGGTTTGGTCTGCTGGAGTGGGCGGAGTGATCGCGCCACACCCCAGGATGGTGCCTATCGATATTTGGGGCCAGGGTCCGTAGGCGGGTGGCCACAGGGCCTTGGTGAGGTCCCAGATAATTGTTCGTTCGGGGCTGGAGCACGCTCCACGGCGTCGTTGCAGAGGGGGCAGAGGGCCCGCTGTTGGTAGGCGGGTATGTGCGACCACAAGTTACCAATGCGTTGTGATCGGTTCATGGCGCGGTACAGGAAGGTTTGGATGGGGCGACGGATGTCGGGGTGGCGAGTGCTTTTCCACAGGGTGGGGTCCTTTTCTTGTGCGGAGGATATGGCGTGTATAGCTTGTCGTGCATTGTCGAGATTGCGCTGTGCGCTTTGCAGGGGTGGGACGTCGCGCCCGGTCAGGGCTCGGTAGATGGTCCGTTGGGACAGCGTGTTCAGTCTGAGTCCTGGGAGGTCAAAGGCAGGGGGGATGCGTAGGTCAATATGATCCGGGGCTTCCTTTTGGGCGCCGGGCTTCGCAAGGCGGTCGGCCGCTTCGTTAACGGGGTTGTTTGAGTGTCCCTTCACCCATTGGAAGAAGGTGGGGGTGCGGTGTCGCAGTTGGTAGGCTGCAGCTCGGAAGCAGTCCGCGTTTTGGACTTCGGTCCAGCCTTTGTTTTCCCAATCGCTCAGGTGCTTCGTCAAGCCATCTATGACGTATCTCGAGTCGGTGATGAACTTGACGGGTATGACAGGGTTGATGTGTTGGGATGAGCGAAGATGTTCTGCAAGGTTGAAACAGAATGAGTGTGACGGGGACTGAGAAAACTGCGCGGGACTGGTGAGTTGAAGGAGATATGACGACGTTCACGTCGTCGGGAAAAGAGGAAGGGAATGTCACAGATGACATTCACGTCATACAATTAGAAAGTGGCAGCGTTCACGCCGCAAAGAATATGGAAACGAAACAGAAGATGAAATGCACAAACGTAGAGGACCGAACTGATGGCGACAAGAACCGCCGTCAAAAAGAAACGGAAGACGACGTTCACGTTGTATAAAATACTTAGTTACTTGCAGCGTTCAAGCCGCAAAGAGGGGGTAGAATTGCCAATCATACCGACTCGGAAGGGCTGAGAGTAAACAACAATAAATACTGACCACTACTAACCATACAACTGCGCAGAACTACTACGGCACATTACAACAAACAATTTTATTTTACACTGCTCAACGGTCGGGCTCAAGATAAATACGATTTGTTTAAAGTCATTGGTCAAAGCTCCTATAAAAGTGATGAATATAGCACTAATCTCAGACTTGATAAGGGAAAGCATACATGGTGTTTGCCGGAAGGGTGGATCAAGAAATGGAATTTGTTTTCTACGCTAGTGCATATCCTTGTGCCTGTAGACAACAACGTCCTGGACGTTAGGGAGTTCAGGGCTAACAAAAACACTGAGTTAGCGCCGGCAGTTGATAAATAAGGACTCTTTCCGAGGAAGTTGGTTATTCCATCGAAGAATATGATACGCGGAGATGAACATATGGATATTGTTACGATCGATCCCTCTCTTTCTCTTCTGTCTATGTTCTCTCTCTTTTTCCTTCGCTTTCCGTTTCTACGTGATCTATTCGATGTACTTTAGTCATACACAGCTTCTCTGATACCTCTCTCGCTGTGTATTACTCATATCCGCTTACCATTGTCTATTGCTTATCTCTTATCTTTTGCTTACTATACACACAGCCATCCGCAGCTTCTTACTCATCCATACTGCGGATGACACACACCTTCCATGCGATTCCATCACCTTCCATCTCGTAGTACTTAAAAGACCTCTCCTCTCATCTGTAAACCCCAAGCTAGAGCTACTTGGAAATACCACGTTGTTCTCAGTCTCTCCTCGAGTCCTTCGTCTCTCAGTCCTTTTGAGCCTCTGCCCTCTTCGGGTGTGTCCTTAGTCTTCAAGTGAAGTGACTCTATGTGAGATCCTCCTTGTTAAAACACCCAGTCTCTTAGCTTTCAAGTCTCACCAGAATGTTACGTCTGCTCGACTGTCCTTAGTCCTTAGTCTTCGCCCTCCAAGTCTACAGCTGACCCTATCTGGGCCAGTTGTAACAACTTCTTCATTCAGCTCCTCAAAATTCAATCTAAGTCTTGTTCTCATAGAGCATGGCCAAAATGTGAGTGACAGGCCTGATTATCCCTCATATCTTTCTGGGTATGCCTTTGAAATGAAGTATTGGTTATGCTACTTTGGAAAAATTATTGTCAATCATGAACAAATCCAGGTCAAAGGCAATCACTTAACTGCTTGGGTGAATCAGGACAGTTGATCTTCTGTAGTAACAACCAGGTTCTATCCTCTCAATGACTCTCCAAAAGGTACAAACACTTCCTCTATCCTGTTTCTTCAGCCTCTGTGATTTTCATTTCTTCCAGTTTTTTGGTGAAGGAACGTCTTTGTGCTATGCCCTGTGATGATCTTCCATAGTTTTGGTATTGCCTCTCACTACAGGGCATTCTTCACAACCAAGGGTGTCCAGCTCAGACTGGCAGGTCCAAGATTATATGTTTTATGTAAAGAAGTATTTATGAGTGAAAATTCAGGCTACTAGAGTATGGTTCTGTTACAGATCTTACTTATGCTGCCATATAGCATGGCTATTGTTGATTTACTAACAATAATTTACCCAAATGAGCATGAATGTCAATTGTAGTAAATAATTGATTCTACCCTTGAGATAAGCTTATAACATTCAAAGATAATTTTGAGGGGAATGCCTGTACCATGGAAATCAGGGGAACAAATTCACCGCAATTTGGCAGATGTGTCAATTTGCAGTCATTTGTCAGCTCAATTCCAGGATCATATTTTAGAGTTTGATGGAAAAAAGAGGTTAAACAACATGATTATTCCAATCCATGTTGGGAAAATTGAGAGCCAGCATGAATTTTCTTTTTGTCTAATTAAATGTACTACTTCAATTAATTCATTCACCACATGGTGGTGCGTCCATGGTGAGGGTAGAGTGGTAGAAACATGGGTGTGATGGCAGCAAGTGTAGGTTGGCTTGTTCAATTTAAACAGTGGTTCAAAGGGCCAGTTTGCTTGTTCAGTTCAAACACAGGATTGTATGTTCAATTTAAACAATATTTCAAAGCACAGGTTCCCAAGACTCCACTTGATGCCAAGTCATTGTGGAGATCTGTGGTGATGTTTGCACATGTAGACCTGCACCTCTGCATTGTCCATTTCGACTTCAACATGTGAGTGTTACGAACTTCGGTTCCTAACCTAGCTTTTCTTGCTAGTCTTGCATCACAGCGTCTACCCTTTGACATCCCTCCTTCTAGTTTTCTCCCTTCATTGTCTCGACCGAGTACTTATCAACCGGTCACGTGACTTGCACATGATCGTGAGACCATTAATATCCCCTTATAGTTATATCTGATCAGGCCTTCATCTTCATCGCCAGCCCAATCTGATCTCCCGATCCATCGCCGATTGATCTCGTATCTTGATAGATCCCGATTGTATCTCGGACTTACCTTTCATTTATCTATAGATCTGCCACACCTCACGGTCCCTGGCTTCTTTCCACCTTCTCACGGTGGGCAGTGATGCCACATTCCATGCCCCTTGCATGAGGCTGCCACACCACATTTATTGGCTTCTTGTATAGCCTTTACTTATTCTCGATATAGTTATACTGTAGTACAGTGCTGGCCCTCATGTGGTCCGTGCACACTTTAGAGTACTATATAATATATGGCCAGAGGAACTTAGACTCCAGTCTAGTTCTTCTCGGCATTGAACCACAAGCTTCTGCTGTGAATTGAGCCTCACTCATTTCACCTTATTCTCGAGTTACCCATAGTCAACGCGCAGTAACCCATAAACCCGCAGAACGACCATAGGCAAGCAATCATAGGCTTGTACCCCCATACTTACCCTTTTGCCTCCATCTCGAGGCTCCGCATAGAGCGTCGTTCTCAGTGAGTGTGTAGATTTTATCCTGAAAATCACTTACATGTCCCTTTGCATAACAAATGTCTATATCATAGATTACAAACCCTATGAGCCATCTAGTGTCACATAGGAGTACTAGGAATGGTAGGAAGTGGAAGCACACCAAGAGAAAGTCCACTGGCTCAGGCAGGAAACAGAAGAAGATTTGCATGTTGTAGCAGTTGACAATCTTGGGAAGTCTAGTTGACAGCTGTGAGCAACTCCAACTCTTGGACGTTTTCCCCCTACCACCGCAAGGGAAGACAAGTTCACTGGGTTGATACTAACACTGATATTGCGTAGATCTAGCTAAGGAACAACTGACTGGACTAAGATAATCGACATCTTACAGATGTCCTATTCAGTGGCTAATGATAGCTGGTCAAATGTCATTCAAGAGCTGTTTGTTATTTGCAACAGCTTCATAAGCAAAGACGACTTCACCGACTTTTTCAAGTCACTCAGAGAATTCGGAGATACCATCACGGAAAGTGATCTGATTTAGCACTTGGCAGAGAAGTATGCTAGACATGGTGTTGTGCAGCCCATTGTCACCAAGATATTAAAGGGTTGGGTACAGCAGTACATGTTGGCCTTTGAAAGCAGGGACGATAGAGATGTTACTATGAATGGTGGTGACAATTGATTATTTTCTGCTCTGTTTGCCATAGCTGCTGGTGTATTGACTTGTAAACAATTTTTCTGTACTGATCAAGTAGTGTTATGTTGTGAATGAATTGTATGATTCTGTTGATGATTTTTGAAGTGCTTTTTAAGACATGTGTGTACTAAAATAGTAACATGAGACAACTTGCATCATTGTGTGCATTTTCGATTTGAATAATATAATTTCATCATGAGTATATACAAGATAAATACCTCCAAGTCCATCATTCTGGTGAATTAAGACATGCGTGCACTAAAACAACTGTGGTTGTGTGCATCGGGAGGAAGTGTGTGGATCAAGTGAAGTATGTTCAGGGAATAAATACATTTATGATCCATCATTCCAGAGAATTAAGACACTTGTGGACTGAAATGCTGAAATAGATGGAAAGGAGGGGCGTTCAAATACAGGAGGTTCAACATTGGATCCCACTGGACGGCTCACCCTCCAATCATCCATGGTTAAGGGCGTAAATGCAGAGAAGGAGCTGATCAAATCGAAAGCTCCACTGGATAAATTGTTGTCTTTGATGGACTATGTGGCAGTATACGACAAAGATCCCGAAAAGCTGCTGTTCCCAGGAAAATTTAGCCAAACAAAGACTCCAGGTTGGCATTGCCAGCACCATCCATATCAACTGGTTAGTAAATTCCAGTTTTGTTTTTGATACTCTCATGATTTATATAACAATTCCTAACCCCTAGGTCCTTTGCAATCTCCAAGTCATGTAAATTCATTGATAATTAATACACATGTGTACTAAATCCTTTCAGACAAACATTGTTCCCCTGCTGGTGGTTTTTCCGAGGATGAAGATCCCAGTAATCCTAAGGTCTCATGCACTGGTCATGATAGTGATAATGCTGTCATCAATGCCCTTGTTCAACAGCTCATGGAACTCAAAAGCGTTGAGATGTTGGAAGGTGGGACGGTCATTCCAAACTGGCCAGAGAAATGGGAACACCTACAAATATCCATGTCTACCCCCGATGGTGAATGGTCTAAGGTTGTTCAAGACATATTCAAGAACCGCGATGGCTTCACCAGCAAGCCAGACCACAAGGAGTTTCTTGATTGGCTGAAGGGACTGGATGATCAGGTGACAGAAAGGCAAAATCTTGCAAATGTTAAGGATGTTCAGCATATTGTTACCAGAGTTCTGAAAGAATGGGTCAAGCAGCACATGTTGGCTTTCAGAGAAAAGGACAACGGTGATGTAAACATAAATGACAACAACAACATGGACATAGCATAGTAGTGATGTTGTATATCTTGTGGATCTTGCTATCTTTGAACCCAAATATGATTATGTGAATTGTGATGCAGTTGATGCTTGTTGAAGTGACATTATTGATGAACAGATGAATTAAGACACATGTGCACTAAGATGGTATTTGTTTGACACCAAGTCCATCATTCCAGTGAATTGAGACACACAGGTACTAAAACGTGAAAGAGTGTGGAGTGTTCATAGCATAAATACGAAATTTGGACCATCATTCCAGCACAGATCCATCATTCCGAACGAGTGTCCGTCATTCTGGTGAATTAAGACACGTGTGGACTAAAAATGGTGAAATGGAGGGAAAGAAGGAGTGTAAAATGATGAGCCATCTTTCCCAGGTAATATACTTATTCACAAATACATGAATTAAAGTTTGACACTTAATTCAAAAATAGCTCTATAGTGTAGCAGAAAATATTCATCATCACATGACAGCATGGGAAATCATTCATTTAGCACCTGCTATTTCTTCCACTAGATTGTCTAAAGTGGATTGATGAACAATGAAGGAGTTTGCAGGCAATGCTAGCAAGGACACCAGTTTTTTGGTATTGGCAAGGGCTTTCTATAATGTGAGGAGCTGTCAATAAGACAAGCCATCCATCGCAAAGGCAGTAATTCAAGGAGCCATCAATAAGACGACTCTATAGTCGAGATATGTTCATCATAGTAGTCAGTATTAGCCTTGATGTATCTGTCATCACTGATCAGCCATTTTTATTGTATGTGTACTACTAGTCAGTCTTTATGAAGACCGGTTGTGACTCACTGGTTGCGCTCATTTGGTCTTTTTTTGATTGAGTTTAGTTGGGGGTTTTTTTTTTCTGGTCCAAGTAGGACTGGACTTCAAACACTAAATGCTTCTAGTGATCCAATCATTGAATAACCACAAAGTAGGCACTTTTGGAGAGCATCTTTATTTTCTGTTGGTACAGCTGACTATAAGATGGTGTACTTTCATCCAGAAGACAGCAGAAACAATGTTATTCTCCATTTTAATTTATCCAAGAACTTTTATGAGCTTACCAATGATGTAATGTTTATATAAGTTGAGTCAAGCAAGTCCATCTATGTCCAGTGCTGTTATGCAGATTGGCATGTGATACCACCTAGAATCTTTGATGTATATCTCAACAATGTTACACCCTTTAGTTCCCTTCTACCCCCTCCTCTGGCAATATTAATTCAAAGTGACATCTAGGATGCCACCAATTGACTGTCCAATACCATCAAATATCTAACAAACATATTCCAACTATTCCCTAAGCACTGGCTATTTATTGTGTAGTGGTGACCAATGTCCTCCCCCCTCCCCCACATTTACTAGTATATCAATTCAACAAATGACTTTGACGAGTAAACAACAGTCTACATTGGGGTTTTCAAGGTCAGGGAATCAATTGGGAATGGTCGGGAAAGCCTCCACAATTTATTTGAACACATAGCAAAGTCTACCCTTTCACCACTTTTGGACTGACACAATTTACCAACCTATATTTTAGTTTTCCATTTTAGTTGTTAATTCCCATTGAAGTATATAGAGGAAAAATGAAAAGTAGGATATATTTCTATGTGAATCCTATGATTATTATTCTTGACAATGCATCTGTGACAGTCAAACAAACAGTGACTGGCTGACCTTGCTGTACTCTATAAAATTACACCTCGGTGCATCCGCCAATTGATGAACATTATCTCTCATATAAAATGAGATGACTGCCCAATTGTCCTGTATCTGCCCCACTCCATGTTGAAGCATCTGTCCCGAGAAGGCAACTGCAGTTCCAGGATCATACTTGAGGCGCCAAGAGATTGTCGGAATGGTGAATTCCAGATCTGCGTAGTCGCTGACCATGACCAGGAGGTCAAACCATTAAGGGTGTCCATTGAGGTTGTTGTGCAGGGGACTCATTCGATTCACCATCACCGGCATGACATTAAAGATTGATGGCCAAATCGAAAGAACTGCCTCCATTTCTCCATTATCTTGCTTCCTCGCCCATTGGCCCAACTTCAACATCACTTGCCAACCTGCGATATACATCTCGGGATGCATAATAGCCATGCTTGTGGTCAGTAGTGCACCATGTTTGTTCATTTCAGTTAGCCATTTACGAGTTCCATTGGTTTCCTGGCCTGTTTTCAATAAAGCCGAAACCTCGGGGTCAGATTTTGCAAACTATAGAACATAGAGATTCATGTTATCAATTTGGAGTTGCCATGTTCATGACTCACATTTTGTCCTTGCTGAAACCATGCCAGTAATAGATTGATTGTTCCCCGAAGTTTGGCACTTGGGCGGAAAAATTCCACCAAAGTCCTCCAGGTATTGAGTGGTCTGGATGAGATGCTGCTGCTTAGTGCTGAATCCATAAGATGTAATTGATCCCAAATATATCTCTGGATATGAATCAGGCATTGATTCATGAAGTAGAACTTCAACTGACCTGATTCAGGTCGCTCATGCATTCCAGTAGAATCGATAACAGAACATAGCCAGAACAATAACATAGCCAGAACAATCAGTGATCACAGAAGGTTCAGTAAGCAGCTCTAAAATAGGCCTTCTGGTTCAAGGGGGTCTGTGGCATGGTCTTGGCTGTATTAGCAAGTAAACCTTGCACAATGGTCTATAAAGGTATATGATCATCATTCAGCAATCAATCAATCGACATAATTAATTATATGCACTTTCTTCCCAGAGCCAGTCCACTTTTACCCTATTTAGGTGATCCTGTTTTTTCTGCACAACCTCCACAATTTGAAGATGGTGGGGTCTTCTTTGGTGGCATTGTTTTTCAAAGGTATATAGATCAGGTGATAGATGATCAGAAGAAGGGAATATGTGGCACAATATTCTTTGATTCTCATTATGTCAGCTTCGTATGCCTGCATGGTGGGCTACTTATATAATATACCATTTTGGGATGCATAAATATCCTTTTTGAAGTATTTGTGGCCTAGTCTCACCCTGGTCTATATTAGAATCGACCTCTTTAAATACCAGTAGACATATATTCCAACTGTTTTCTAAGCACTGGCTATTTATTTTGTAAGTGGTAGCCCTTTTTCGACCCCTCCCCTGGTAATATCAATCTGAAGTGACATCTAGGGTACCTCCAATCAACTGTCCCATATCAGTAGACATCTACCAAACATATTCAAACTGTTTCCCAAGCACTGGCTATTTATTTCATAGTGGTGACTATATCCATTCAAAAAAATAACTTTGAGGAGTAAGCAACAGTGTACATGGGGGTTTTCAAGGTTGGGAAATCAGTTGGGAATGGTCCGAAAAGCTTCCAGGATTTATCTGAACCCATAACAAAGTCTACCCTCTCACAACTTTTTTTCTTTGTATCAATTTTTCCCAACTACCAAGTCTTACCAGACCTTTTGCAAAAGCTTTACATCCATCTAATGAATGGACTGACACCATTAACTGACCTATATTTTAGTTTTTCATTTTAGTTTTTGATTCCTATTGAAGTATATAATATCAGCTCATTCTTTCCCAGGAACTGTGAGAACCTTGATGGAATGTCAACATGTACGAGAAAACATGGCATGGATTTACCACTGTTGCTTTATATGCTCCCTGATGTGGTACCACTAAACATGTAGCCATGGAATATTTTCTGCATTCTCTCCCTGTGAATGTTCAGTTGTCAATATCATAGATGCCGACCACCTTGCATGTTGAATATATGGACCTTGGTCATTCAAGTTTGAATCTCAGAGAAGACAACAATTCTATGCAAAGGCCATGTTAAAAATTCCCTAGACACAAATTATACAAATGTAATGCCGTTGCCTGCCCCCATGAAGATATCTGGTGCCTTGGGGTCGAGATGTACATTGAGCAAGGAGTTCAAACCAATCCTCATTTCCATCAAGTCACTGTCACGAGCGTGAGCCTCGCGAATTGCTGTAGCTCGAGGGTGATCTCAAAAATCAGAGATGAATACTAATAGTATTATTGAGATCCAGGGAATATATAATGTTTTTAAGGACACAGCCTTTTGTGTCCATATGAACAACAAGGGTTTGAGAGAGACCAGAGAGATCAAAGCAGCACATGCTGAGAGGACTAAGAACTCAGGAGATGGGCTGAAAGAACAAGGGGAATATCAAGTAGCTCTAGCTTAGGTTTTACAGGAGTGTTGAGCAAGTCATACTACAGGACGGAATGCAATGAAAGGAAATGGAAGGGAATGAGTCATCTGCAGTGTGGATGAGTAAGAAACTGCAGAAGGCTATGCAGTACACTAAGCAAAGATAAGAAAGAGATAAGACAATGAAGAATGAAAGGGTGAGTAATTTAGAGTACACCAGGATGAGTCAATGAAGCTGTAGATGTCTAAAGTACATGAAATATTTAATAGACAACATAGAGACAAACAGTATAATGAAAGGAAAGAGAATGTAGGCAAACAAGAAAGG
The DNA here is from genome assembly GCA_038091395.1 of Leccinum rimulosum. Lineage (NCBI taxonomy): Eukaryota > Fungi > Basidiomycota > Agaricomycetes > Boletales > Boletaceae > Leccinum > Leccinum rimulosum. The sequence goes on from JBBPOJ010000762.1 coordinate 12,598, forward strand.
GAGGGGACAATTATAATGTCACCTTTGAAAATTTTAAATTATCGCAGTAGCACAAACTCTCTTTCAATTAGTAGCATAGATTAACCAGGTTAAACCAGCACATCTAATGCTGCATTACACTTGAAGTGAATAGAAAAAAATGTACTTACCAATACTGCAATACATCAACAGTTTGGTCTGAACAGTTGTACTAATAACACACTAATACCAATATTTTCCAGTGTATTTTGCAGTCAATTAAAGGTACCCCCACCTGCTGTATGAGAAGTCTATATGAGGTGCTGCCCAAGTGGTTCCTGTCTATTTTTAGAATCTTCTGAAGCTTGGCCTCAGAGGATGAATTATTCATGTACATTTTACCCACCTTTGAGGGTGCTACAGGTATCAAGAATGGTTTGCCTGAGGGGCAAAACCCTTCCTCACATTTTGTGGGAGACTGGGAGTCAGGGCGTTACAACCAAGGTCCTGATAAGGTTGAGCATGGGGCTGACTGGTGACCATGGCATGGTCATCTTCCAAAAGCAAAGCTGACATCATCAGAACAGATGCACCAAGTTGCTGTTACTAGCACCAGCAGGATCAAGAATGGCATGCAAGCCAATGGGACAAGTTACAAAGACAACCTCGAACATGATGGGAGGAATGTACTAGTTAATAACCGCAGGCATTGACATCATTCACCGAGGTTATTTCTGTCCACAAATTAACAGATACAGGGTATGTTATTACATTTATGCACACACCACTACAACAAAAACGAATAATAAGATTCCAGGTAACGTACATCTCCAGGAACCGACCGACCGCGATGGACCTCTACTTGGTCCTGCTCGCCCAGATAGATCAACCTTTTTTTTCTTGACTTCTGCTGCAAACATAAGCACCATCGAGGCTCACACCTTCCGATACCGCAAACTTAATGTTTTCCATGATGCCCGTGCGACCCTGAACCCGAACCACTCGGTCCATCCGGATGGACGATCCCAGACACGCTCGAAAGGTACGTCCCCCAGTCGTTTACCCTAACCGACAACAGAGCAAGGGAAAAGAAAAACCTCAGCCACCATCCACATCAGCAAAAGGAAAAGGAAAACAGACAAGACACGCACCCGAAACTCGTCGGCGCACTCGACCACATTGCCATCGTGTCCGAATCTACGTCAAAGATCCCGTTCGCAGTCGTCGCGGGCATCATCGGCGAGGGAGAGGATGTCGGGTCACTCCCACCGACACTACCTAGGACGCTTGCGTCCATGAACCCATGCACATGTAAATCGCTCGCGCCGTGCGTCTGCTGCGCACCAAAACCACCATAAGAACCACCCGTAATCTGATCCAAAAATAGGTCGTCGAGTGAGTAGGCGTTCCCCCCATGCCCACCATGCTCGTAACCAGCCATCGATGGGGTCGTACGTTCCGCACCTCTCGACGACGATAACGGCAACGAAGACGAAGACGATAACCACATATTAGGCGACGAGGCTGACCGCATGGGCCCAGAAGTTGTCGGCACAGATCCACCGGTCCCAAAAGTCACCTGCCCGTGTAGTGGAAGCCGCCCTAGATCATTGTTATTAACCGGTAGTTTGTAGGGCTGCTGCGGGGATTGCGCGGGTGGGGATGGCTAAGATAGCGCTGACGGCACTGACTGCTGCTGCGCTGTGAATGCGGTTAACGAGGGTGCTCGCCTGGGTATGCACCTCGCGCGAGATTCGACGCGTCCCAGCGATCGTCCTAAAGCCCTTATTCGGCATGGTCGTCGGCCGTGAATCCGGCGGTGGACAGTCGGAATCCGTCTCACGCTTCGTCCCCCCGCGCTAGGTTGAGGGAGAGGAAGATCCCCTACGAACGCGAGCTCATACAAAATGTCCCTAGAAAAAAAATTCGGGCTGGAGTGAGTATCACATACAACAATTCGCGTTGGTATGCCACTAACCAGAGTCGACCTGAGGTGCCACCTACGGCAAAACGACGATCAACTTGGGGTCGCGCCTGACGAAATACAAGTACGTACCGGCCCTCACAAGCTTTCAAAGCCCCCATACACTTGTACACGTCAGCCGCATCTCCTTCACCGGTTCGGTAGACAGTGTTGAGCAAAAGCACGATCCCAGCAGTAAACGCGGGCCCATCTGCCAAAGTGAAAACAAACTGAGCGAAAGCCCACAGTAAGGCACGCAAGGTTTTCGCGCATTGCCTGTAGAAAGGGCACGGGTCCGCCTACACACTTCCTGTATATATCGATCACATGGCTGCACAAGCGTTGGTACAGATAGCGAGAGAAGGGAACGAAAGCAGGGATGGTTTGCGAGGGGAGAGTATGAATTATAGCATACTTAGCGCACTGCATTTGTCATCGCGACAACGTTAGTTTTCGACAACGCGGCATCGATCACGAACGCCGCAGACTCGATGTGACGCAAGCAACGTCGAACGTCCGACGAACAACACGACGGACTCGGACGACGATGACGCCATCAACTGGCACCTCTGACCACAACCACGACGACCCGCGACGGCATGCCACGTCGCGACGAAGACAACGGACGAAGACGACGCCATCACGCTGGCGGCTGCATCGACTGGCACAACCGCAACGACAGCCTGAACGTCGTTGACGACGGACGACAACGTGGCGTCGACCACGACTACAACACGACTACAATGGAGCAACATCATCGTCAACGACCGACACGACTGACCTACGACGGTATGAACGTCGACAGACTACGTGACATCCCACCGACGACGACTGGACCTCGATTCCCAATATCCTTGTCCCTGACTCCTCCCCATCCCGCCATCCTCTCGCCCAGCGTACAGAAGCAACCACACGACTTGCACAATTGTGCCCGTTGTGCCGTCGCTCCTGTACGCTGCCGTTGCTGTCACCGATAACAGCACAACGACACGGTGTCGACCACGAACGCGAATGCGACGCCAATGCTGATGCATGATGAACGACTTGGAAGCAACGGAATGCCATGACGCGACGCCGACGACGCACGGCACGCATGCAGTATCGAAATGGTCACGGGTACAGCGCTTGGCCGGCCAGACGCGCGCTCTTACAACAAATGACCCGCGCCCTACAGGATGGTCGAGCAAGCAGACTCACGCGTGTGCACCGACCGCGAGCTCATGAGGACAGATGACACAACCGCCATCAGATCGTACAGCTCGCCGGGCACGACCAGCTTGTGCGCGACGATCGCACGCAGCAGCGCAAAGGCGCCCGTAAGTTGCCGAGCCGGTTCTTGGCGCGAGAAGCTCGAGCAGGGACGCCTTTCACGTTCGAGGTCTCGTAAGTGGGCAACGCGGCTACGAGTGTTGTATCGGTTTCCGACGCGTTGATGCGTTGACACGACTCGCATCGGCGCGGATGCCGCTCCCATGCGTTCCCCAGAACCCAACCTTAGGCTCGTTGTAGACTGCGGGAACGTCGAACGGCGCTGCCACCTCCCTCAAGGCGTACGGCCGTGATCCCGGCGCGTCAAACAACGCCGCCAATTCGACCTTCCTGTAGGTCAACCGGCCACGCGGGCCGCGGCCCACGCCACGTAAATTGTCACTCCAAATCGTCACGCGTCACGATCGGCCATTGCAAGTGCAACACGGGTATAAGCCAAATTCAGCGCTCACAGCTAGACATACATCCGATTCCTACAAAGGTCTCAACCACGGTAACAGATCCGGGAAGTTCATATGACGGTCCGGTGCGCTGCCAATGCGTGACTTCCTTTGATTATCTTCACCCATATTTCATCTCTCGACTCCCAAATCATAGGGCAAATCTATCTTGTGCCACGCAGACGCGCTTCCGAGCAACAGCCTCAATGTTTATCAGTTCTGTTTCGGTGTAGATTGTCACCCAACACGGTCCAGGAACCTTGTCCTACAGAGAACCACCGACGGAAACGCAACGAAAGCTACCGTAGAAGAGGCGTCAAACGGTCGAAGTAAGGAAATTCGACAATACAGTGCAGCCCTCTGGTCGAAGCAAACATATATAGCCTCATCTCTCGACGTAGAACAATTATACAAGGTACCCCGGTCGCGCAGCCGCAGAGATTCGAGCGCGTGGTTCTCCTGTGGCTCGGGGTTCGACGCCGAAGGTTTCAATTTAACAAATTCGATTCGATCAGATTGATTTACCTTCGTTCCTACACAACCAGAGGAGGAGTTGCCGCAAACTTGAAGTCTCACAGACGAGAGTGTCATTGAGTTTGGCGCCGATCAACACAAGAAGGTAAGCGTGTTCGGTTGTGTAATCCCTCTCCCGACGCTTGCGAACAAGGATCGACTCGACGCCGATCCCTTTGACGCAGTGTGACGCGCTGCTTATGTTGAAACGAGAGGCGAAATGAACGGGATGCCGATGCCTGTCGTCACTGTTGCTTCGGAAGGGAAATCTGCGTGATCCCTGCAGAGCCCGCCTCACGGGTGGAAACAGATGAGAACCACGGTTCGACTCCGTGGACGAGTCCCAGGGTATCCACCACACGGTGGATAAGGTTTACTGACATGCACAGCCTGGCCAACAATAAAACAGACTGGGCCACGACTTTGTGAGACAGAGTAGGCTGTACATGGCAAGTCGGAGCCAAGGTACGCCTTACGGTGGAAATGGGCGAACTGGAAGGATCTGAATCCGGGAGAGTCGTGTTCTTTGAGGTTTCTCGATTCGGGCGGGCGCAAGAGGCAAATATCACGGAACAAGAATGGAACCGGGCCAGACTAAGATCTGGTATCAAGGTGATATGATGACAGCAATGAACCCACATAATCACAGCTGGCGGACGACAATTGGTGAAACAATTGAGGTGTGCCGGCAACGTGCGACGTGCGACCGAAGGAACCGTCGTGCCCCACTCTATTTCCTTTTTCGTCTAATTGTATCTTCCCTGTTTCTCCCTGCTTTATTGTGTTCCGCGTTCAAGAAGTCGCGTATCCGTTTGTCTGTGACCTTCTACAATGCAGTCCCTCACTACCAACACAAAAAGCCTTTGCCGTGTTCTGCTTCACTCTCCCGAAACAAAAAACATTCGGGTCGCTTTTTTGTTCTCCACTGTGGTCCCCAAGACGGCGCTTCTTGACGGAGTGGCCCAAGATGGGCACAGCGATCACTCCCTCCAGCTATAAAACACTGGAAACAATGGCGGAGGTCCAACAGCCATTCTTCGAGTCTTTCTCGCAGCCTATCATCACCCACAGTTACTCATCAAATGGCACCCGCTGCAGCCAACTACCACTCTGCTCCCTCCCACCCCTCATCGAAGCAACGAGGTTACCGCATCTGCGATACCTGCGGTGCAGTCGAGAACCCATCGATCCAGAAATTCCGCTACTGCGGTGGCTGTGTGAGTCTCCTCTGCGATATCGTCACATACGATCTAGATCTGACTCACCCTATGTGCACAGATGACGACTCAATACTGCGTACGTTTATTATCGCGCCAATCAGGCAGCGTTTTCCCTTACTCACGTTTCCCTCCATAGTCGCCCGAATGCCAAAAATCGCACTGGCCTTCCCATAAGGCGATCTGCCAGCACACGGCCGCACAGGTGTCCGAGGCGAAGCAACAGGCCATGAACACCACACGCCCTGACGAAAACCTGGTCAAACACCTACGTAAATTCACTTCAACGCACTCTTCTCTGCTTGGATGGGCCGGATTCCAAGCCCTGCAACTAAAACGCCTTCCCGCCAACATTCGGCAGAACGCTCTCCTTATCGAACTCAGCTACAATCCACATGCTGAGTCACTTTTCCGGTACGCCATCTGGTCCCCGGACCTCGTGTTTTTCTTTTCTTACGCCTTTCGGATCTCCTCAGGTTCTCAGTGGCAGGCACGCATATCGTGCCTCGGTCATACGTGACCAGCCATGATCCCCTCGTTGCTACCGACATTGATCGGAGAGAGGAACGGTGTCGCCGGAGTGGCGGCATCGGTACACTGGTCATCTTGGTGCAATGCAGTGGCATCAGCCAGGTGATGCCCGTGGAAGTCGACCCACCGAGCAAAATCAGCTGGGATCAGCGGGAAGACTGGGCAGAAGTCCTCCGCCACTTTGTTGAGTCCGGACGAACGGACTTCAAACCCATATCAACAACCGCCCGGGGGTGCGTTCTATTCGTTTCAGCTCACGGCCCTTCTCTCCGAAACTGACCTATGACGCAAACAGGGTCCATTATGGATAGTTTCGTCATTTCGCCATTTCGCCTCCTCTGACCCATCATGGAGCGCATTCTTTTTTGTCCCTTTCTATCGCTTCTTCGGCTCCGATTCTTTTTCGTCTCAGCGTTGATCGTTGCCTGCATTGATTCTTTTAATTCGCATCTTTATCCTTTCGGACAATCTCTTGTACCTTTTACCATCATGTATCTCCATACCCACGCGTTGTAACACTAAAACAGTCTCCGATGTGATGTTCTTAATGACTATCAATAAATGGTATAGATTCTCGAACATTCATCCGATGGAGCCCAATGATCGAACCTGATTGAAATTGATCGCTGACTAATTATGTACGAGCGTCATCGAAACTTCCATCTGCTCTAGTTAGTTCTTACCGACTTCCTTGTCATGAACGTTGCGCGACAGCGAAGAGCTCATACGGCGGCCCCCACCGATGCCTCCCGCACAATCACCCTTCAAGACGCCCAACCACGCCAAGAAAACGACGACCCCGCAGCAGGTGACGGTGTTGTCAGATCCTCGTCCAGCACAGCCGTAGGCGTGCTCAAGCTCCGGGGTACCCAACGAAGAACACGCCAACGCGTAGCCTGGGGTGCAGACGTCGTCGACAACGAGGGATGCGGGAGGAAAAAGTCCAAAAGTACGTACCCTCTTTTACATGTCTCTTTCCGCGTCGTTGCGCATGCATCGCGTACATACTTCTTCTTGAATGTGTGTGGACGCTTGCGCCTTGTCCTGGCCTGTCATGTCATTATGATGACATGTCGATGAGTTGATGACGATGCTGACGAACCTTTTGGAATCGCAACTGCGCACACGACCAAATCAGTATGCTGCATATACCACAAGCCGCGGCGGTTCGATGAATCATCATCCGAGTCCGAGTCCGACTCTGCATCCGCATCTGACTCGGACAAGGGCGATCGTGCACGTCCGACGAGGCGCTGTCGTCACCATCATGGCCACGAAGATGGCTCCGGCTCCGCTTCTGGGACCCCTCGAAGAGACGATCAAGCGGGAACCACCGTACACGAGATAGACGACTCGGACGTGAATGCCTACGAGAGAGCCCTGAAGTGGAAGAGCTAGGTGAGTACTTGTATACGCCTCCTTTGGTCGTCGCCTGGCGTTGAAGATCCGTGGAGAGGATTTGTATAGTGATATCCCAACATATACTTTTGTCTCCCTCCTTCCCTCCAAGATGCTACAACACCGCCCAGCGGTACTTATAATATGTCGCACCGTGTACGACTCATTTCACTAGTATGTTACATGATTTGTTGCTATCCGCTCTCCTTTTTGGATGTTAGTAGTCTTTTGGAACAATTACTTCTGCTGAAGGACATGTGTTCGCAGGATGAGGTAGAGGTTAAGATGCTACATACTAGTATACACTAGCCAAACGGCTATCTATTTATTTTAAACCCTGCCGATCAGAAGAGCAGGCCCGGAGAAGTGGGATGGCATCATATCTGCCTAACATCTAGTATGCAACTGCATAGTCCTCAGGCCTCAGTGATCATCACCTTCAACGTCTCAGCCGGAACCCGGGGCTCGAAGCAGAGGCCAACAGGCGCGATATTGCCCGAGATGCCATTTACGAACGCCATGTCATCGAACGGCTTGGATTTGTCCAAGGACAGTCGAAACGCCCAGAGGATGAATACGATGTTGATATAAAGCGACCTGTGTGTACGAAGGCGCGCACACGCTCCGTCAATTTGTTCTCCTATACAACCTGAGTCGAATGGACTTGCCTAGTGACTACGTGTTGTCCGGGACAAATCCTAGAAAGAAAAACCCCGATTCAGAACCTGCGATTGGCAACGCCAGCGCCCATGATGCGGCCCGAACGCATTAAAAAAATCGGATATCTCACCGTCTGCCGAAACCAAAGTAGGGAAACTTGATGTCATCTCTCACACTTCCGTCTGGCGTCAGCCATCGCGTCAAGTCGAATGCGTCTGGGTCTGGGAAGACCTCCGGATCGCGAGAGATGGCCCT
>JBBPOJ010000763.1:0-20770 GCA_038091395.1 Leccinum rimulosum
TCCACTCTTCGCTGCACATCTCCGACACCGACGTTTCGATGGATGAGGCCGAGTGCTTCGTCGCAAACATGATCTACAAGGGATATATGAGGGGATATATATCACACGAGAAGAAGATGGTCGTGTTAGCAAGTACGAACGCGTTCCCTAGGCTCGGAGACCGACAATCCCCGTATGCGTTACTGTAGTGGTGCCCGGTCCATGATCCAGTTTAACCACCTGGATCGGGAAGTCGAATGTGACGAATATTACTGTTGTGTTATGATCGCGCGTATGAGCTCTGTGAACTATGATATCTCGTTCGTTTGGACTTTGTAGACTTTGTATAAATTCGAGTCATATATGAAAGGAATGTGCACTCCATAACTGACACACAGCCCGACGTCCACCTTTCGTAAAGGTAAAGATGTCCTTCCTGTAGGTGTATGCTCGACGATCGATGTAATTTTGGTCAATCCAATTTCTATCCGTAATAGTATCATATCAATCACACCCATCCACCGAGGTTTCTATCAAACCTTTGGCAAAAAAACCTCCCGCCATGCCCCGCCCAATCATTGGCGACAGCACCACCTCGAGACGCTACGTCATACATTGCACGCCGCACGAACGAGGAAAAGAATGTGCCCAGCATTGACACCCTCCCGAAACCGTTCGTGTCTGCTCTTGCGCGGTCCCATCCATTCCCAAAGCTGTCTGCAACATGCAGGCATGGCATACATCAAGACACGATAAATACCTATGTGTCTGACGACAACGTCAGGGTACACACCGCGCCCAAACTGACTTAGTAGATATGCCCACTGTCAAAGGTGTCAATCACAGTCCAAAACCGGCCCGGCTGGATATTTTCTTGCATGGAACCAGACCAAACGTCCTGAGGCTAGGGTGTTCGATCTGCACTAGTGGGTACCACTGCGACGCTAAGATGATGAGTAAGATTTCAATGAGGACGTGTTGGGTAAACAAGACCAAATCGGTCAAACTCACCGTGACAGCGCTGGGATATCGAGTTTGTGCCCAAGAAACACGCCAGAGAAAAGAAAGCCGAAAGCATGTCTGTACAGGTAAGTACTGATGTCTGCTAGATGAGAAACGGCGGATAAGAAACCGAATTGCACCAGAAATTAAAGCCTCGGCTCGGCGCCGTGTGTTTCGCGTGATATCTTTCCCAGTGTATGTAAAACTCGGCATCGATCTAAAAGACCGGGTGTAGACCGTCCGCGGTAGGCTGCCTCGTCTTCCCAGCGCTTCATCCGAGTCCTTCCACTTCCTCCGACTGCCCACTTGTATATTCACCAATTTCAGAAACAAATCTAGTATGGATCCAACTGATACCGTCCATCCCTTGGCATCGTCGTTAGCACAGCGAACTGAAGGTGTCTCTACAGCAAAGGCCATCAACATCAAAGGTGTGCTCATAAGACTGTCCCAGTCGTTCAAGTTGACCTTTCCTCCCTTCAGATATCGAACTGCGCGGGCTCACACGACGCAAGATCCTCGCGAGGCAGTATCAAGTCGAGTTTACTATAGACGATACATCACGTCTGACGAAGAAGGCAAAAGAGAAGGAGAATCGTGCCACTTGGGACGACACTTTATTTCTGTGCGTAAATATTCTCCGTTCTACATCAGAAAACTGAATTCACTCAGTGACGGTGATAATCATTCCGTACTCATCGTCAAGGTTTTGCAAAAGCAACGCATCCGAAAAGACGAAGTGACCGGATCTCTCTCTGATACCATCGGCAACATTTTGGGAAAATGCACTGCGGGAAACGGTACGTAGATGTTATTATATGTCGTTGCGTTTTACTGATACGATTTCTCTGATCAGTGTTTGAAGGTCCTCTTACAAACTCGACTGTTGCCTCCAATGCCTCCGATCTTTCCGGGATTACGATCAAGTTTGTGGTAGCTAGTGCACCCGGGGATACTCATGATGCAGATGAATACCAAGCTGGGCACGCCGTCACCGAGGCTACCGCAGAGATCAACGCACTTGCCACACCGGCCACCGTTGGCTTACTAGGATCAGCAGTCAATGCTGAATCACAGGTCGTGAGCACGGTAAACATGTTTGATAATTTGTGGGGAGGCTTGCTGGACAGGATTGAACTTTTCAACAAAATCGTGGCCGGCATCGCAGAGGTATTTTGTTCTTCATTATCTCGCCACCGTATGATCTCATGGTGAGACAGATTCATCCGTACGCGTCGGTTGCTTGGTCTGTTATATCAGCTGCGATTGGAGTGTGTCCCTTATTGTATCATTTTGCTGTTGGCTAATCGCTCATCATATCGCACACAGGTATTGGTGGACCAGAAGAACCGCGACGAGCGGATCATTCACCTAGCGGCCACCATGAGGGACGTCTTCAGTTTCGTCCACGACGCCGAACCTCTGAGGGCTATCGAGGCGCACATCAAGACCATGACGCTGCTGTTACAACAAGTAACAGAGTGCGCATTCTTTATCATCGCATATGCCAAGCAAAAGAACTTTTGTAAGTCGTCGTCAAACTCACGACTCTTGTCTCTTCTGATCTCTATATCCAGGGATTCGGACGATGAAATACATGCTCTCTGATATAGATGCAAAGATCAAGGACTACGAGACCAAGTTAAGAGAACTCAAGGTTGCATTCCTGGAGGGTGTGGAAGTGCAAACGGGCGTTACTGTCTTCCGTATGATGAATACCTTGGAGCATATCGGTAGATCCAATCCCTTCAAACCATGCACGGCTGCTAACGGACTTGGAATACAGCGGAATTCGTGGAAATGAGCGACATGCCATATGCGGTTGGTGCTAGATATGTGCGGGAAAAAGGATGCTTGCTTGGGACACGGGAATCCTTGCTCCGTGACATTTGCGATATCATCAACAACCCAGACCAGGATGCCCCACGCGTCTGCTTGCTCACTGGTGTGGCTGGATCGGGAAAGTCTGCGGTAGCTCATTCAATTGCACGGCTGTATGACGGGCTAAAGCGACTAGGCTCGTCGTATTGCTTCTCCACCACTGATGTCGCGAGGCGGAACCCCCAGAATCTATTCAGCACGATTGCACGCGACCTGTCTGATCACGATCCGCAGTACAAATGTGCTCTTTGGGGGATCGTGAAAGACAATCGAGCGCTTCGCACGTCTATCTCACTGGATGAGCAAATCGAGCGCCTCATTATCGAACCTAGTAAACATCTTCACTCCATCGGACCGTTGGTGGTCGTCATCGACGCTCTCGACGAAAGTGGTAGCCTAGCCGATCGCGGGCAACTGCTGGAAGCCATCTCTAAAAGAATTTCCGACAACACACTCCCAGCCAACCTTCGCTTCCTCATTACCTCTCGACCCGAGAGTGACATCCTGGATGTGTTCGCGAGTGGTTTGCATTTCGTCCATAAGCAAATGGGAGACATCTCCGAGGAAAATGTTGACGAAGACATCCGGAAGTTTATACGCCATTCACTCAATCGGTACACTGAGCTCGAGACCAACTGGCCTAAGGAAGAGTGGTGTCAATTACTTGTCCATCGTTCACAGCATCTCTTTCAATGGGCTTCGACTGCGTGTAAATTTATCCGAGGAGAGGGTGCCATTGGAGTCAGTCGCTCGAAGCGGATGAAGATGCTTCTAGAACACAGTGGAGATACCATGATCCACCTGGATATGCTATACCAAACCATTCTAGGCCAACTCTTCACACTTAGTGAGGCTCGACAATCATTCCGAGACGTGATGGCCATTATACTAGCACTGCAGGAGCCACTATCATTGATGTCCCTTTCTGCACTCTTCGGGTTTGATGAAGATTTCAATATTCGGGAGATAGTCAAGGCTATGGGATCATTGCTTGATGGAGTGCATGACGAAGAGAAGCCTATTCGACCACTTCATTCATCCTTCCGTGACTTCTTGTTGGATGAAGTGCGGAGTTCCACCTTTCACATCATCATTGGCACCCATCATTCTCTGCATCTTGGGAAAGCACTGGTTGGATGCATGGAGAGTCTGCTTGGGTTTAACATATGTGATCTCAAGGACTCTCGGCAGCCCAATATGGTTATCCCTGATCTGTCAAGTCGAGTGAAAAAAGCTATTCCCCCTCACTTGACATACTCTTGCCAATACTGGATGGTTCACCTGAGCAACACTGCTCCTGATCAAGACTTGTTGGATGACATCACACATTTCTTCAAAGATTTCATCCCCTACTGGCTTGAAGCTATCAGTCTTCTTGCATCTTCCTCACCGCTGGTATTCATCTTATCTGCCATAGAGACCTGCAGGATTCTAAAGAAGTGGGCCAAGGTAAGATTGACCATCTGAATATGAAGCAATATTGAATAGAGATGTGAATAGAACCATGAGATTGGCATGCTAGCATCAGAGGCATCCCAGTTCATCCAAGTTTTTGCTCCTGTGCTGAGAGAATCCACATGCCATTTGTATCTGTCAGCCATACCTCAAACCCCCTCTGGGTCACCACTTTGTGCACTCTGGTCCAATCATCTCCAAAAGGTTGTATTCTTGAACTCAGAAGAGCCAACAAATTGGCCACCTGAAATCCATGTTCTACAAGGACATACAAGCACAGTCGAGTCTGTTGCTTATTCACCTGATGGAACCCACATTGTCTCTGGCTCTTCAGACACCACCATCAGGATATGGAATGCAACCAGTGGTCAGCTTGTGGCAGGACCATTCCAGGGACACACAGATGAAGTCAGTTCTGTTGCTTATTCACCTGATGGAGCCCACATTGTTTCTGGCTCTTGGGACAACACCATCAGGATATGGAATGCCACCACTGGTCAGCTGGTGGCAGGACCATTCCAGGGACACAATTCAGTTTGGTCTGTTGCTTATTCACCTGATGGGGCCCACATTGTCTCTGGCTCTAGAGACAACACCATTAGGATATGGAATGCAACCAGTGGTCAGCTTGTGGCAGAACTATTCAAAGGACACACATATTATGTCACCTCTGTTGCTTATTCACCTGATGGGGCCCACATTGTCTCTGGCTCTTTGGACAGCACCATCAGGGTATGGAATGCAACTAGTGGTCAGCTTGTGGCAGGACCATTCCAGGGACACACAAGTTATGTCACCTCTGTTGCTTATTCACCTGATGGGATCCACATTGTCTCTGGCTCTGAGGACAACACCATTAGAGTATGGAACACAACCAGTGGTCAGCTTGTGGCAGGACCATTTCAGGGACACACAAATTTTGTCAAGTCTGTTGCTTATTCACCTGATGGGACCCACATTGTCTCTGGCTCTTCAGACACCACCATTAGGGTATGGAATGCAAACAGTGGTCAACTTGTGGCAGGGCCATTGCAGGGACACACAGATGCAGTTCACTCTGTTGCTTATTCACCTGATGGGATCCACATTGTCTCTGGCTCAAGGGACAACACTATCAGGGTATGGAATGCAACCAGTGGTCAGCTGGTAGCAGGACCATTCCAGGGACACACAGATTCAGTCCACTGTGTTGCTTATTCACCTGATAGGGCCCACATTGTCTCTGGCTCGAGGGACAACACCATTAGGTCAATCGCCAGTGGTCAGCTTCTGGCAGGACAATTTGAGGGACATACAAATATGGTCACCTCTGTTGCTTATTCACCTGATGGGACCCACATTGTCTCTGGCTCAAGGGACAACACCATCAAGGTATGGACTGCAACCAGTGGTCAGCTTGTAGCAGGGCCATTCCAGGGACACACAGATGGAGTCAATTCTGTTGCTTATTCACCTAATGGGACCTACATTGTCTCTGGCTCTTCAGACACCACCATTAGGATATGGAATGCAACCAGTGGTCAGCTTGTGGCAGGACCATTCCAGGGACACACAGATGAGATCAATTCTGTTGCTTATTCACCTGATGGGACCCACATTGTCTCTGGATCTTGGGACAACACCATTAGGGTATGGAATGCAACCAGTGGTCAGCTTGTGGCAGGACCATTCAAGGGACACAAAAGTGTTGTTAACTCTGTTGCTTATTCACCTGATGGGACCCACATTGTCTCTGGCTCTTGGGACAACACCATTAGGACTTGGAATGCAAGCAGTGGTCAGCTTGTAGCAGGACCATTCCAGGGACATACAAGTTTTATTAACTCTGTTGCTTATTCACCTGATGGGACCCACATTGTCTCTGGCTCTTTGGACAACACTATGATTGTATGGAATGCAACTAGTGGTCAGCTTGTGGCAGGACCATTCCAGGGACATACACATTCAGTGGAGTCTGTTGCTTATTCACCTGATGGGACCCACATTGTCTCTGGCTCTGAGGACAAGACTATTAGGGTGTGGAATGCAACCAGTGGTCAGCTTGTGGCAGGACCATTCCAGGGACACAAAGATCTAGTCTGCTCTGTTGCCTATTCACCTGATGGCATCCATATCATCTCTGGCTCTAATGATAAGACTATTAAAGTGTGGAGAGTGGAAGACTTTTTTACATTTGGTTCTTTAAATGTACAGGATGGATGGATACGATCATCTGACAGTGTTCTCTTCAGTTGGATTGCTCCTTGGAATAGGCTCATTTTTAATCTTCCTGCTTGTGACTTAGTCATATCTTCTCATGGGACTTATCACCCCAAAGTTGACATATCTTTGATTGGAGAGTCATGGGCATCTTGCTGGAAGTGATTAATTTACTCATTTGAACAGTTATGGACTTATAGTTATGACACATTGTACTGTGTTTTGAATACTATGTTGCTGGAACCATAGGAGACAAAAATGTAAAGATGACACTGAGAAGTAACCAAAGGCAGACAGTTGTCAAGAGGGATGAAGAGGAAGTGTGAAAAATAGTTAAATGTACAAACACCACTGTAGAGATGCTGGTTGTGAAAGTGGTCCAGAGCTCAATCAATGAGCTCAATGATACTCTCAGCAGTATAGGGAATATCCAGTTGGGGAAGGATGCCAATCACATATCCACACTGCCATTCAGGTCAGTACTAACAAGAGGGAAATTGAAACTAATGGACTGCATACACAGACCTTGAAAACAAGCATAATCCCTTAAGACTAGTTCAATCATTGAGTCTGTGGAGAATTCAGTATGTGGACCTAAATACATCAACCCCCCCTACTCTAGAATCAACCCATTAAACTTTACAGAGACAATGTCATCAACAACAATACCGTAGACACGACCTGTCATACATCATACATCCCTTAGCCATATAGAGACTTGACACCATCATCATGATTATACTCACTGGAATTCCATTCTTGAGAAATCAATGTTGGTGAGATCATCCTTCCCGAGATCATCCTCTTGCAACTATCAAGTTATCAGCACAGCTTCAGAAAAGGATGGAGAAATGGGGAGAAACAAAAAGGCAAGCAACAAACACAGGAAACACAAGACATACACAAGCTGGTTTGGGAACCCGGACACCGACATACCCATCTTCGAAGAAATCAGTGCGGTTAAGAAAATGAGCAGTTTGAGGAACTGTGGGGGATGTCTTTTCCAACTTGTTGTGCAATTGGTACCAGCAGAACACTTGCCATTGTGTGATTGATAAATATCAATATCAAGACAACCTGCAATCAAGGGGGAGAGGATGAATGGGATGGGTCAGCGTCAGTGCGAGGAACAAACAATGGAAGGTGGGGACAAGGAGAAACATATGAGGACAACAACAGAAAGAACAACAATGACAACGGAAAGAACGAGGATGACGATGTACAATGCCCACCCTTCGAGCATGCAATGAACTAGACCATCATATCCATTAACCCGCTCGACTTGACGCCGTTCCGAGCGCAATGCTGCCCATGGCCAAGAACACGATCATCCGTGCAAACTGCTCAAAGTCATCCTAAAGCGAACCGTGATCAGCATCCAGGCTACCCCCACGATACCTTTTTCAAAACCCCCGTCGCAAAGAACGCAACGATCGGAACAATAGCAATAATCCCCATGTCCCAATCGCAGGCTCTATCTGGCGCTCGACGCACATGGTGGCCAGAACGGTCACCCACCATTGCTTCAGCGCAAATTGTTCCCTCGTAAGCCTGATTGTTCGTATCTCGATCTCTCCGTCCACATCCGGCGCACGCGCGGACTAGCAGCTCGCCAACAGGAGCAGCCAGATCAGTACGATTGATATTTTAGACACAGGGAGCGCGACGGCGAACCAGCTCGCCCAGTCGAGTTGCGGGTCCATAAACCTGATGGCAATGAGGTTCTGGGGCGAGCATATCGGGGAGGTTTGTCCGCCGATATTGGCGGCGAGTGCGATTCCGAGCTGTGCACTTACCGCAACCGTCAGAGGTGGTTCTATACGGGTAAGATGGACGCACGATCAAGCACGGCGCGAAAGACGCCCTCGCAGGTAACGTTCGAAGGATGGACTTTTCAGGAACTAGAGAGCGATCGCACGGCACTAAGCGGACATACGCAGATCAACGGTGAAACAAAGTGCTGGTGCAGCGACATCACTGAAAATATGTGTCGGTCGCCACTCGAATAACCAAAAAATAAGGGCCCACCTAATCCACATGCTGGCAAAGCAAGACACTAGCATAAAGTGAGATGTTGATGATACCAGTTTCTTCCTCTCGGACGAGGATACCCCGGGTCAGTCATATCGGAGGCGTCCGCTGCATCGTGGCGCTCCTGTGCTAACATCTGGCGCCAGATCGTGTCGTGATCCCAAGCTATATGCTCGCGTTGATTGACTTTGAGCTGCTACAAGCCAGCGGAAGGGTCATCCCCTGTGACGCATTTAGCATCTAAGAAGACGGTCGATTGCAACTGTGAGCTTGTCCTTGGGACTCTGAAGGAAGGGATGTCGCGACTCCATATATCGATCTGGATCTGTGAGCTATAGTCTCGGTCAGCTGTGCATACCGAGCAGGTGGACACGACCGACCTCATTATATGTGACCTTGTCGCACCTATAAACCGTTCGGAAGGTAGAGAGGAGTTTACCTCTACATACGATTGAAGAAAGAGACAAAGAGATAGATGATTCTGCACTTGAACAAGAGACGAACGTCCAAGCGTAGTTGGTCCTGGCAGTCCATACGATCTCGGCTGGTAGCGAGGCAATGTTATCCCTCGTGTTCATGAACCTTCCTGTAATGCGCCCCATTGGCGAATTGCTGGTGCTGTCAGAACGCGGTCGAGAAGACGGACGGGTTCAAGGCTGCGGCTGTCTTCGGTGGAGGAAACGCTCAAGTGGTGAGTGGAGGAAGCATTGCGAGCATCGACGGGTGCAAGCTGAGCGCCAGTCGACCCACTGCGTGGACGGTAGCTGACGAAACTCGACTTCCTCCGACGTCCTCGAAGCGAACGTGTTGACCGATTGCATGCTGTTGTCGTCTTCATCACCCTGTAGTCGTCCGTAGTGATCCCCGGCCTCGAGGCCAGCTGTGTCCTGCTCAGTGACGAGATATTCAAGCGCCTTCAGTTCGTCAAAAAGCGCCTTCTCGTAGAGGATGATTATCTTCTTGAGTTCCTGGTCAAGTATCGGTACAAAGACGGCAAAAAGTCGGGCTGCTGCTCGACGAGTGATGTGCGCTCATTAGCCTCGAGGTCGACGAATGAGTGACTGAGGCGGTGGTGTTGCTTTTCGTAAATGTGTCGCTTGAGGATGTCATAGCTAGTAGAATGTAGTCAGGGACAGTTTGAGATCGATTTGTCAGCCGATCTCTCCCTTCTTCCCCGCTATGAGTTTACCTCCTGGCTCTCGTGGAATTCGCGTAGAACGTGGACTTGCCACAGGGCAAGTAATTCAAGAACATGGAAAAAGGTGGAGTCGTCGCCACCCATTCATTCCCATGGATCTGCTTCACACCCTCAATCTCATCTCCGAGGACACTGTGTGGGACATGTCGAGGAGCATTGCCCTCCATACGAAGAACGGGAACTATTAAGGGGCTCAGACGAAGACAACTTCCCAATGCGCATAATACTCATCGAACATGGTCCATCGCTGCTATCGGCCCGGGGTGACGAGACTCTAGGCTACTCACGACCACCCCGAAGGAACAAGCACCGCTCGTGCCGATCAAAGGGTACGACCACCACGTGCCATTCCAGGGGTTCATGATCGCGGTGACCTTTCTCGCCCCACCAGGCTGGCCCGGCAACCCGCCCCTTTCTCCCGGTCCTCTCCCCCGACCCCGACCCCGTCGGCCATCTGGAATCCATTAATCGGTTCATCATCACGCAGACGGACGATCAATATGCACGCACAACTCGGTCGCCCAACGAAATCCCGAACCTATAGCCGGAGGAAGAACTGCGCCATTTTCGAATTCGTCGGTGCGGACCAATCATCGATCGTTCTAGTACCATGCCATTGCTCCTGTTTCCTCGGGCCGTATCTCCTGCTCTCTGCCGGCAACTGAACTCGTTGAATGACCGCGTGAAATCCCCTGGGCCACCGCGAGCGCGATACGAGTCGATCCGTGATCTTGTTGTCATCACCTCCATCGGCCGAATCATATATTTCGGTTGAGTTCACCAAGTCATCGAGTCATACGTTCACGACTGCCGCTCTGCCAACGACGCGTATACAACCACGTCATACCCCAGCACGACCCCCCCAACGGCGTGCGTCTTTTTTTCCACCAATGCTCATTCCTTGATCCCAATTTCGACTCCGATATGATGTGCCCCTGGTAACTCGGGCAGTGGCGGTTCCTCCCCGAGTCGCTTGCGCGTTCCTCGTGTTCCGGCGAGCTAAGAAGAACCCGAAGTGTTCTGTTCTGTGCCTTCTCCCCTCCCGTCAACTTCCCAACTCCCATTTCTGTCGTTGAACTCGGAAAAATATTACTATCGATACTACTCCGTCTTACGGTGTGGTTCTTCCGGGGCACGAATCCTTTCTGCAATCTCGAATTTTGGATTTTCGGAGGGATCATCATGGTGCATCGCATCGATCAACCCCATCAAGCCTCGCCCCGCATGTACTCGGCTGCATATCACACCATACCATCATCGTCATCGCAGCAGCAACCATAGTAGTACTACTACCCGCGGGCTCTGCGCCTACAGAGTGGGGAAATCGTGCCACCAAAACCAGTCGACTAAAAATACTTTAGAGTAGAATTGGATAAGATAACGAGGGGGACCCTGGCCGGATGGTCTGATGGTCTGATCCAACGAAATCAAAAAGGTCACGCACTGACCGTAGAGGCCGTGCTTCGCGTTCGGGTGTCGAGGGGATAAGGGAAGGTGGTAACGTATGGGCGTGCCCAGTGGCGCTGTATTCAATGGGTCGTGTCATACAGCCACATTGACCCGATGGGCCCATCTCCATCTCCATTGGGATACATAACAGGGGTTGCGCCCCCCACCCGCCGCCGGGGGGATGTAAACTCAGCGCGCACCAATGTGTACTGCCAAGCCCCCCCAAAGAACACTAATTGATGGTACACGATGTATAGAGCATGTCATCCTCGCGAAAAGATAGAGGGAGAAAAATAATATGTATGGTGTGGACGGTCTAAGTTATGCTTGTTTACAAACTACGTGGGCAAAGGGACAGCAGGAGAAACGTTGGAATGAGAGAGCACGATGGTACATATGAGCGAACCAGGATAAAAGGAAATAAAAAAAGACGCCGTATAAACAACTACCCAATTATTACCCTTGCCTATCCCCCAGCCCACAGACTATGAACTCGAAAGATCGCATGGTACCTGCTGTAGCGATATTTGTGTTTGCAGTTTCTTGAACTTTTCAAACAGTTGGTGCACTCCTTCGGGCTCCAAAACGACCTTCGTCCCGTCACATCGAGCCTTCTTGGCAAATTCGGCACACAGCTCGTTCATATTAACGTCCTGTTACCCGCGTTCAGAACCCATGTTCACTTCAATCGGGGACAAAAACGAACCTTGAAGTGGGGATCCTGCGTGATACATTTCCACGCTTTGAGCACTTCAATGTTTTCTGGGCTTTCCTTTGTCCGGGGGAATTTCGACCCTTGACATGAGATGATGTCCCCCGACGACATGTCGGATGTTTTACGGAGGGATGAGTCTGGATCCGTGAACGGCGATAGTCCCGCAGCAGCGATGTGTTTGGCTACATCAGACCGACTGACGATGACTGGATGACCGTTGCTACCACCTGTTGTAGACTCGGACGACGACGGTGGGCTCTCTCCTGGCTGTGATACGGTCGTCCAACTGAACGGGCTCGGACCACTGGACGTACTCGGTGACGAGTTACTCGAGTTCGAAGGTGGCGACGATATCGGTTGCTGAGATGTGGTTTGTGGTTTCGCGCCATTAGCGTGTGATACGGGCGACATGGACGTGTTGTCCACCAGAGCGCCGATATCAATAGGGCCTTGGTTTGCCACAAAATTACCCCCGAACAACTCGTCGAGGCTGTGATGATGCATGGATTGAAAATCGGACTGTCCGTTGTTTTGGGGAAATGTCGAGGTCCATGCATTGTTAGACGAGGGGTAATTGTTGAACGAGAAATGGTCAAAAGAAGAAGACGTGGTATTGGTTGATGCCGACGGCGGTGATTCATCGACAAACGACATGAGTAAAGGATTGTTTGCGATGGTCTTGTACGACTGTGGCAAGGCATACTGGCCATAGGGAGAGGGGGTAGGCTCTGTCTGCATCGGTACCTCTGAGGGTTCGTCGAGCACGCTAAGCATGGATGGGTCAAAGGTAGTGAGCGATGTCCAGTCGATATCCGTGCCATATGGTGGGGGCTTCGAAGTGGGTTGCGAGGGGGCAGACATGGGTGGAAAGGGTGGCGTGGCTCCAAAGAAGCTAAAGGGTGATGTCTGTACGGACGTGTTCGGAGATGGAGCGGGCATTGGGGGGACAGCAGGTTTTGGGATAGCAAACGTGAACTGAGTCTCTTTGAGAGTGAGGTTCTCCTGCTGGAGACGGTTGAGGAGATCTCGGAGGTTCGTGTTTTCGGCTTCGGTCGCCTCGTTTTTAGCTTCGAGAGCAGCAAGTTTGTCTTCAAGCTGGAAGAGATGAGATAAGTGAGACAGGGGGAGTAGACAGCGGGACTCACGTCCTTGACGTGCTTCTCCTTGCGCTCGCGAAATGCACGCTGTGCTGCCCTGTTCTGTTCCTTGCGCTTCAGGAGACGGGACTCGTCCTGCAGTAGGGCCAGGATGAGCGGAGGATGCGGAACGTCCGGGCGGACTGACCTGATGATTTCCTGTGGACTTTCGCCGTGACGGCTGGAGCTTCTTGGCCGGGTTTATATCATCAGCTGAGTAGAGGTGAGAGGGGTGAGATGTTGGTTATAGAGATCGGGTGAGAGAGAGAAGGACGGGAGACGGACCGGTATGTTGGTTCTTTGAACTGGGGCCCTGCTCGAGGTCGTCGCTGCTGGCCTTGCGCTTGAGAGAGGCGTCGTCGTTATCGGTGATGCGGAGGTGAAGGGAGTGTGGGCGAGAAGAAGTAGCATCGGGATTGCTGGTAGGACTTGGGCTGCTATCGTCGGATGCTGGGGACTGTCGTTCTGTGCGCGGTAGTAGTGGATCAGTGTTGTCAGAGTGAGGGAATTGTTTTTGTAGGAGAGCGAGGAAGTCTTCGTCTGGTAGTTGAGAGAACTGAGAAGGGTTTTGAGGGATGTCCCAGAGAGAGGAGATGGAGGGATAATTCATCGTTCGTGGTCGAAGTAAGTAAGTTGGCACACAAGTTCAAGACCCAGACCTAACTATCAAGCGATGACAAATGACCCCCCCCATTTTTATTATTTTTGTATATATTAAATGTACATATCCGCGGCTTTCCTGCTTGCGTCTCCCCGTCGGCATCCTTAACGTCGGATTCACAACTCTGCCGTCCTCATATATCATATCCGCTCTCGATCCACCCCGGAACCGATGACGACTGACTCCTTCTGACCCAGCGTCACCGCCTGGAGTCTCACCAACGCCAACGACAACGACCCCCGACCCTCGTCAACCTTTACCCGCTAGCGCAAGTTGTTGTTTCACCGCCCCTAACGGTGGCTGCAACGTGCTGTCGGACAATGTGCCCCACATGGCCCATCGCTCGCATGGTCATCTTCTCTGACATTCCACTTTCCCACGCTTGACCCGTGTCGTCATTTACACCAAGCAATACATTACATTCAAATCATGGATTGAACGAGTGCGCAAAAAATCAGACCCAGACAGATAACAGAAAATAGTGAAATAGCCTTATGAGAAAAAAAAGAGATGCTCCTATATAGACTAAATTATTCGCTTGCCGTAAGAGAATTACGTTCCCGATGGAACAATGAATGGGTATCACTGCAGCACAAAAGATTACCTCGGCATTTCCCCTTGGCGGTGAGAAGAAAACGACTTACATAGTACTCAATCTCCAACTGCCATCAAACGATCGTTCTTAACCTCGGTCTAGACTGCAGACAAAAAGAATCACTCACAAATAAGAAAGCGATCTTCTGCGGCCACAGAATATTCAACCCCGCAGGATTGTACAGCTGCACATTCAGCTCGTCGAGCTTTCGCTTCAATCGCCTCATTTCCTGCAACGGTCAATCCCCATCTCAGATGCCACCCCCATATCTTGACAGGACCTATCGCTCACCCTCGTGTAATGCGACGCCATCACCAACGTCGACAGCTGCAGTGTGATAACAGCTAAAAGGTTGTCGAAAAACGCACGTCGTATGCTGTGCGCCGATATCAGGATTTCGTTGATGTCATTGATCGTCTGCAGAAACTGAGTCGGCGTGATCTGCCAGACATGTTTTGGCGTGCGTCAAAAGGTCATGTCACCAACACTCACCCGTCCCTCCAATTCCAATGGATATATCGGCGAAAACTGAGCCAATTCACCGCCCCCATAGTCCCGTTCGACCCGAACGATTTCGCGTGGATGGTGCACCCCAATTTGACCAACCGGAGGTGAACCGTACGCAGCGTCAGGTGCAGGTGGTCCAAAGTAGTACGCCGAATGTGGGATCAGCGTCCGTCGACGGCTGTGGGTGGTAGCGAGATCAACAGCAAGGACAAAAACGTCATTCGGACTAACAGCTCACCCTTTTTGCAGCGTCCCAAACTTCTTCGAGTTCAGCGTCGAGTAATAGTCCGACATGTACGTCTCGTTGTTGTCCGTCTGTCGATCCGTCTCGTCCCATGGGTGCGGTGACGGCGACTTGAACTCGAGTCGCAAATGCTTCGAGTTCCGCCCAGCCGACCCAAATGCCCGCCACCGCTCCTTCTCGTTCATCTCCAATGACGACTTGCCACCTTGAGTGCTCTCCAGCGGACCAACAGAACCCATGTCTTCTTCTCTTTCCTCCTCCCCCTTCTCGTCATCGTCCTCTTGCGACCGCTCCTTGCCGTTATACCGCAATGGATGCCACCCTTCACCTATATCCTCCTCTTGCACCACAAGTAGTTCCTCCTTCCGCGATTTTAGATCCCCACTCACATCCGCGCGCAAGCGTGCCAATCCAAACGCCACCTCCCTTCCTTCTCTCCCCACCTCCCCTGCCCGCACCTCTTCAGTCGGCGTCAGCTGTCCCTTGACCTGCTGATCCACGCTCGGCCGTCGTTCACTATCCCCACTCGGCCGGTCCGCCTGCGTCCACGACGTCGCCGTAGACGATTCACCCATCTCCAACGCTTCCTTGATCGACGACCTCGACGGCGACCGTGATTGCGAATGCGAGTGTGACTGCGATGGAGATCCGGATCTTGACCCCGAAGCCGACCGCGATCGAAAAGCGGAACCCGGCGGCGTCACGCCAGACAAGCGCCCACGGAGAGGGGGAGAACGAGACACCGCAGAGTCGGAGCTCGCGTCCACGCCCAGGCTCACCCCGCTTGAGCTCGCAACCCCCAAATCGTATTCGTTCTCGTCTTCGTCCTCGTCTTCGACTTCCGTCGCCTCGTCGCCGATGACGATGATGCTCACTTGTTCTCGTTCTCCTTCATATCCAATTTCTGGTTCTTGCTCTTCTCGTTCCTGTTCTTGTTCGCTTCCCTCGCCGCCTTCCCCCACGTCTCCGTCCACATCCACATCCACGTGTCCATCTTCATCGTCAGCCCCACTCACCGCCACACCGACACCGACCTGCTCTCCATCCTCTTCTGGCTCGCCACACACCTCGACAATCCGCCTCTCACCCTCGTCCGCACCCCCTTCGCTCTCATCCGACACAGCCCGAGACGACGACGGCCGGTCCATCAATCCATCCCCACGCTCCAGTTCGTGTTGATGTTGCTGCGTTTGGTCCGAAAAAACGTGCTCGAGGGACGTCATCCTCACCGTTACTTGTTTGCCGGGAAGAGCGGAACGCACGGAGAACAAGGGCAAGAAGATAATTAATACGATCGTGGCTTGAAGCAGTGCTCCTACCACCTTCCCTCCCGAGAAAACTTTTTAATGGGATATGCTGCACGCGGTAGGGCCTCGGTGGCCGAGATTCGAGCAGGAGAGTAGAAAATAAGAAGGAAGAAAAGAAAGTAAGGAATCGTGTGTGTGTGAGTGTGGTTGAAGCGTGCGTGACCGGATAAATAGAGAGGCAAGAGGTGGTTGACGTGCCAGGTCCCCGTGTATTACTATTATTCAACAGTAATAAAAAAGTTATGTAAGATCAAAAGTAGTAAAAAAGTATAATGCAGTCCCAGTGACCCTCCCAACGTTCTCGACATTTCCACGGACCAAAACATAGGGAAAAGAAAGAGAAAAAAACAGGAATCAGATTATAAAATGGATGCAACTGAGATACATGTACATATGTTCAGTAATACATATACGTGGCTTTGGGTCTCTGTGCAAATGGGCAGTCATATAATTTTCGTCATATGCGCAGACACTAGGTCTCGCAATCGCATGAACAAGAAACCAGGAAACAAAACTACGCCGGGGATGGGTCCTTCTTTTCGTGCAAACGTGGTGGTGATGCGACAGGGCGCGCCGATGGAGACCCCGCAGCGGGGTTCATCACGTCAGAAAGCTTTCCCCTTGACGGTGGAGATGCGGTTCGGCGATCGACCGTCATTCGGTCATCCGTAGGCGATGGCGCAGTAGAAGCAGGGGATAGCGTCGCAATGGGCGGCAGAGCAATGGGCGCCGATGATGTGGTATGAGAACTGTGACCGGCACCGATCGGTCGCGGGTGTGGAGGAAGAGACACTGGCATGGGTGGCGGACTGGTGGTGTATGCATGACCGGTTTCAGCATGCTGACGGGACTCGGGGGAATGAGAGGCGGGCTGCGTTCGGAAGGGGATTGGCGAGGGTCTCGAAGAAGGAACCGGAGTATGTCGTCCCGTAGGAGATGGCGGCCCGCGCTTCATGGGATCCACTCGCGTGCGCTTATTGTCCAGCTCGTCAACGCCGGGACTCAATGGCCGTTTAAGCGACGTTCCGCCAGGGGGCGAAGGGCGACTGCCAGTTGTGGAGACCGACCCACGATGAGAAATCCCCGGTCGGGGAGATGTCGCGGTATGCCTACTACCATTCGACAATGTAGGTGAGTGCATCGGCGCAGTGTGGGACTGAGACAGGACGACGAGCGCATCCGCGACGCCCTCATCGTAGTCTTCGTCCACGACACGCGAAGGGGGACGGGGGGTGGCGGTAATTGGAGAGGGTTGTAGCGAACGACTTCCGGAACCATTTGAACTCGATGTATCTTGTCCCTCCTTCGCAGAGAACGACCCGACTTTGAAAGACCCCGGCAAGTTCGTAGACTGGTCCTCCTTTGTGCGACGCTGACGCTTCTTGCGCTCCTTCTTGGGAACATCACCTGGAACCGAACCCGACACGCTCTGCGTGTCAGAATCTCTCTCCTTGGTGTGCTTTCTCCGACGATCCTTCCCATCAGGAGCAGGTGTCGAGTTTGGCGACTCGGACATGTGCATGCTACTATTGCCACTTGAGTGTAGGGGAATACGGGGAGCGCCCTCTGGCGATGTTGCCATCGTAATTGATTGTCGGCGGTGATCCGGTCCTACTTCTGCTTGCCTTGGGGTCTCGCGCGCGTCAAACCGAGCCGGGTCGTACCGCCAGTGCCCGCTCTCGGGCAGTGCGGACGGTCCTGATGGAGGAGAGCGGGGATGAGGGGGACCAGTGGGTGGTTTCGATTCCCAAATCGGACGCGAATGGTGAGCAGAAGGGTGGGCTGAACGTGGAGATGTTTCCATCGGGCTTGCACCACGGTGATGAGGGCCGGGCGAGCGGGATGGGTAATATGGTTGCTGCGAATGATGACCGGGGTAATCTGGTCGCCCGCGTTCCCAGTCACGATGGTGGTCGGGAGGTGGCCCACGACGCTCCCATGGCATGTCACGGTCACCTTGGCGTATCGACTCTCGCAGATAAGGAGATCGCGGCGCGGTAGTTGCGGCAGGCCCGACCGGCTGACGACTAGACGGGGGATACGCCTGGTACCCCGGTCCAGGGGAACGGGCGCGCGGTGGTGGTGGAGGTGGTGGAGGCGAAGCAGACGCGGACGGGGCGCGAATAGGACGGTTGAAGTATTCCTGATGCCCTGTTGACACATGGGCAGCGGAAGCGCGCAGTTCCTCAGTGGGAACCTGAGGCTGCGGGACGGGGTGATGCAGCAACAAATTTTGGTGGCCAGCCGGACCACGTGTAGGCTCGCGAGGACCGGGAAAGTCACGATGGTGCGGTGGGCGGTCCACGTCCATTGGAGCCAAGAGGGTGTGCGAGGAGGGTATGTGGCGCGACTCGTCGAGTACAACAGGTGGGGGTGGACCACCTCGGAATGGCCCAGGCGAGGATCGCCCTCCAACAGGAGCAGGCGGCGGTGGCAAGTGGACATTGTCTCCATTCAACGGCCCACGGGAATCTGATCTGAACAGAGGACGTGAAGCGCTTGACGTCGACGTCGATTGTAGCAAGAGAGGAGGACCAGTGAGGCCAGGAGGGGGTACAACGGCGCTCGCGTAAGCTGTCGGATGAACATCTTGAGGTCCAGGTGCAGCAGGTAGCTGTCCGCCCGTTGCCTGAGCATTCTTCAATAGCTGTAGGCGCTGTGATATCACATGATTGCCTGGATCCAACTCGCTGGCCCGCGCGTACGCGTCGATTGCGTCCGAGATCTGGTTGTTGCAGCTCTCGTAGAGACTACCGAGGTCAAACCAAACCTCGGAGATGTACGGGTTGATTCGGATGGCGCGCGAGTATGCGTCTAAAGCGTCGCGGAACTGGTTGATCTGGAAGTAAAGCACCCCGATGGAACACCAGAAAGTTGGGTTGCGACCATCGCGATAGACGGCCTGTTGGTATGCTTCGTATGCCTTGTTATACTTTTGGCCAGCCATATAGGCACGACCCAAAAGGTACCAGCTTTGGGCGTCTGACGGGTCTGCAAAGAAAAAAGAATAAGCGGAACCCACTAGCGCGACGCAGAAAAGAACTAACCAGCTTCAAGACTGTTGGTGAGATACTGTATAGCGAGATCCTGATTCTGGAAGGCTGAACCGTCCTGGTGATACAACCAGCCAAGCTGCTGGAGGACCTTGGCATGCCCCGGATTGTCCACGACCACGCGCTCATATGCGTCCTTGGCGCGGCCATGCTGGATGGGGATCGATGTTCAAATCTACTGCATAACCCAAGCGAAAAGGCCAAGGGGACTTACGTCTTTCTGTTGTTCGTAAACGTGGCCAATCTGGAACCAGATATCCGCGTGGGCGAGCGGACTGGGAGGATTTCGGAGAATGCGGTCGAAGCAGGAAAGGGACTCGTCGTATTTGCCTTGTTGTTTGTAGATGATGCCAAGACGGAAAAGAATCTCATTTGCCTTGTCAAAATCTAACTCTGCTAAATGAGTACATAAAAGTGCCACAGCGAGCCGAAGCAAACACCAACCTTTATCCATCTTGAGGACAGACGCAAAAGCTTCCTCGGCATGGTCCAAGGAACCGTACCGATCATAGAGGATTCCGATGCCGTACCAGAGCTTAGGGTCCTCCTGTGAAGGGAAAGCGGAAGTGAGACATGGAGTGGCGTGGTCGGAGGACGTGTGGGATACCTTGGGATTCGGTAGCAAATAGAGCGCTTGTTGATAGGCTGAGTATGCCTTTTGGAGATCATCCTGCATGAGGTAGCAATGACCTAAAATGGGGATAGCATCGGCGCTCTGGTGGAAGGAGGCTATCGGAGGTGGTTGGCTTACCGAGAGCACTCCAAACTTCTCCGTTGTCTTCTTGGAGTTGAAGCACGCGCTGGAAGTATTCGATTGCCTAAAATAGAAATGAGTGACATCAGGATCGGGATCGAGATCTCGCGAGAAAAGAACAAAAAGATGGAACAAGGACCATGTCACGGCGGCCTCCGTGACGGACGTCCTCGGGTTTCAAAACGGGATTGGCAGAAACGCTTAGCCTACCTTTGGATAGTTTTCTTTGATCCGAGCAATTCCCGCGACTTGTGTAAGCCCTGACAGGGATATCGGGTTGTGCCGCAGCGCGTTTTCGTACGCTGTGATGGCGTGCTCCAGATCACCCATCTGCTCCGCAACGCGGCCTGGGAAATAAATGCGGTTTCAGGTCCAACACAGACCCGAAAAAAGTGGGCTTTAGCGCACCAATAAGAAGCCACGTTTGTTCATTCGCGACAGCGAGTTTATGAATTACGCTCGAGGAAGCAGGTGCTGCGCCGTTTGGGGGTGGCGCATTTGGGACGACGACGGGGGACACGATCTGGTTCGAGGGTGGGTGGCTGCCATTGGAGAGGCTAGCAGGGGTGGAGGGCAGGGCAGCCGAGTTGCCGTTCAGATGTGG
>JBBPOJ010000764.1:0-20759 GCA_038091395.1 Leccinum rimulosum
TCACCTACTATTTAACTAGTGTGATATATCGATGGAGGATCCCCCCAGTATCTCACTAGCACATTTATGTATAACACTATTGTGGTTATTACAGTGCTTTGATATATAATTTCTACTGCTACTGGTGATGCGTCAGATACCTTTCGTTGTCCACGATGCCACTGCACGTCATGATTCAATCGACGTCGCCGAGCCTGTTCCGATTCGTTCGCATACAATCGCCGCCGAGCACGCTAAGCATCATCGTGCGCGCCTTGGTGCTCTTCGCGGCACGATCAAACTCCATGAGCGGAACACAACAACGCAAATCGTTTGCGGCTCAAACGGGTACTCCACGACAAAATCTGCAACATTTGGGACGATAACCAACACCCGGGGACCGCGTGCCAGTGGATACAATGATCCGTGATCAACCTGCTGGGAACAAATTCCCTCAAATATTGGCGTGAAAACAGGGGATCGACTCTTGATTTTCCTTTGTTGCTGTTGTCCATCCAATCGCAGTTCTCGTATGGCTTCGGGAGCTTAGTTATAAGGCGATAACTGCAATCTGTCCTTCGGAGATGGACTCCATCTGCGCAGCTTGATGCAACATGGGCGCCCAGTGCCGCCATGGCGGGGATCGCTGTCTACAAAAATCACCGGCTACGTCGTTACGAGGTCTGTTCGAAATGCAGTCCGCTATTGTAAGCTGCGACGTATTAACCCCACACCACATATAAGTCGGACGAGTCAATCTCAGGCTGCGGCCTGAGATAAAAGTGCGCATTGCAGAGTGCAATTTTTTGCCACCTCCAGAATCTTCTACTTTCGATCAGGTTAGCATCCGGGCCCTTCTCTCCAAGCGCCCTCTATATCCTCCTCTCGTAAAGCTTCAACTCATCCACTTTTTCTTTTGCTCTTTTAGAAGCTACACGATTCAAACACCCCAACAAATCATAATGCAATTCAACGTCGCCTTCATCGCCACCGCTCTCCTTGTTTCCGCCGCTCCAGCGATGGCGGGAGTCATACTCACCTTCTACGAGGGTGCGGACTGCACTGGCACTGGCAGCACCAGCACAGGATCCTCGGCTGGAGTATGTATCTACCTCTCAAACGGTAGTTCGGCGAAGTCGATCAGTTATTCTGGTGTCCCCGATTCCATCAGTTTCTTCGAGCCTAGCGGTTCCCACCTGATGTGTTCCAATGGTGCGACCTTGGTGCTTGGTGGTGGGTCTGGATGTGGAACTGCGCCTACTGGGTAAGCTGTTTGAGTGAACATTGATTGATGAAGTGGTGGACTAATGATGTCTCGGTTGTAGATTCAACTTCGAGAGCGTCGTGTGGTCTTGAATCTCCAGTGCTACTAGCAGCCGCAGAGATAGCTGTCGCTTCCATAAGTCTTGATATTTGAATATTAACCGCGAATTTGTAAAATCTACTATAGATTGTAGCCTCGGACTGATGATTGCATCATGATCAACATCGGAATTACGGAAGTCGACCTTTCCGGACATAGTGGTGCATAACGATTGACGAACCACAACGTGAAATCAACATCCGCTCAAAAGGAGATGCAAGTGCGAAGTCCTCACTGACCTCAAGCGGTAAGGCATCATGGCCATAATATAAAAAGTTTAGGAGCGCAAACTTCGGCTGTCGTGGTTCGCGGCCCAATAAACTACGCCTGCAATGACTACACAATTGAATGTCTCTCTTTCGCTCGGTGTCGACCAAGCCGACGGCACACAAGATGTGCGCAGGGGTCTCAAAGTTACCATTTTCGTACGCGAGCAGATTGTATGAACGAGGCATAGCGTGCGGAGGTACACACTCGTTCCGTAGGAGCGTAGTAAAGTCGATATGACTACCCGCCACAACCTCAATCTCGACCGGACGATAAGCGAATGCACACTGGCACACCGCACAGACAACGATCCAATTTGCCTCTTGAGAAGCGCCTTTCAAGCCACTCTGAAATGATCGCCTGGCCAGGTTGTCATCCCAACTACCTTTATCAGGAAATACTCCTTGAACAGCGACATCCTCGGAGGTATCCAAATCGACGCTACACGCCGAGGATGAGTCAGATACTTGTCGTTGTCCACGATGCCACTGCACGTCGTGATTCAATCGACGTCGCCGAGCCTGTTCCGATTCGTTCGCATACAATCGTCGCCGAGCACGCAAAGCGTCATTGTGCGCGCCGCGCTTGCCGCTCTTCGTTGAACGATCAAACTCCATCATGATGAGCGGAGCACAACAACGCAAATCGTTTGCGGCTCAAAAACGGGTACTCCACGACAAAATCTGCAACATTTGGGACGATAACCGACACCCGGGGACTGCGTACCAGTTGGATACAATGATCCGTGATCAACCTCAGGCTGCTGGGAATAAATTCCCTCAAACATTGGCGGGAAAACAGGGGATCGACTCTTGATTTTCCTTTTTTGCTGTTGTCCATCCAATCGCAATTCTCGCATGGCTTCGGGAGCTTAGTTATAAGGCGATAACTGCAATCTGTCCTTCGGAGATGGACTCCATCTGCGCAGCTTGATGCAACGTGGGCGCCCAGTGCCGCCATGGCGGGGATCGTTGTCTACAAAAATCACCGGCTACGTCGTTACGAGGTCTGTTCGAAATGCAGTCCGCTATTGTAAGCTGCGACGTATCAACCCCCATACCACATATGAGTCGGACGAGTCAATCTCCGGCCTGCGATATAAAAGTGCGCGTTGTAAAGTGCAATTTTTTGTCACCTCCAGAGTCTTCTACTTTCGATCAAGTTAGCATCCGGGCCCTTCTCTCCAAGCGCCCTCTATCATGATATCCTCCTCTCGTATAAGCTCCAACTCACTCCACTTTTCTTTTGCTCTTTTAGAAGCTACACGATCCAAACACCCCCACAAATCATAATGTTCAACGTCCTCTTCATCGTCACCGCTCTCCTTGTTTCCGCCGCTCCGGCGATGGCGGGAGTCACATTCAGCTTCTATGAGGGTGCGGACTGCACTGGCTCGGTCATCGGCACCAGCACAGGATCCTCGGCTGGAGAATGTATCTACCTCTCAAACGGTGGTTCGGCGAAGTCGATCGGTTATTCTGGTGTCCCCGACTCAGATTCCGTCAGTTTCTTCGAGGTTAACAGTTCCGGCTTGCTTTGTTCCACTGGTGCGCCCTTTGCGCTTGGTGGTGGATCTGGATGTGGAACTGCGCCTGCTGGGTAAGCTGTTTGAGTGAACATTGATTGATGAAGTGGTGAACTAATGATGTCTCGGTTGTAGATTTAACTTCGAGAGCGTCGTGTGGTTTTGAATCTCCGGTGCTACAAGCAGCCGCAGAGATAGCTGTCGCTTCCATAAGTCTTGATATTTGAATATTAACCGCGAATTTGCAAAATCTACTATAGATTGTAGCCTCGGACTGATGATTGCATCATGATCAACATCGGAATGACGGAAGTCGACCTTTCCGGACATAGTGGTGCATGACGACTGACGAACCACAACGTGAAATCAACATCCACTCAAAAGGAGATGCAAGTGCGAAGTCCTCGCTGACCTCAAGCGGTAAGGCATCGTGGCCATAATATAAAAAGTTGACGAGCGCAAACTTCGGCTGTCGTGGTTCGCGGCCCAATAATTACGCCTGCAAATTGCAATGGCTACACAATTGAATGATGGTCTCTCTTTCACTCGGTGTCGACCAAGCGGACGGCATACAGATGGCAGGGGTCTCAGAGTTATTGTCGTACGCGAGCAGATTGTATGAACGAGGCACTATGTAGCGTTGTTTCATTTCTCGTCGAAAGTTCATTCAACTGCTCGAATACATACTATCTAGAATTTCTTTACTTCGTCGCTCGAGACAATCAGTCCGTGGCTCGCTTATTTCAAATACGACGCAATCTTTGTGGTTGACCTCAGACTCAGAAGAGGATTCGAGTGATGATTTGATACATTGCAGACCCGGTTACAATGATGGTATAAGCAGCAGAGCCGCCGTCCTTACGTCTACACCCAGTAACGATATCCAACGTTACGGAACGATCGTGCCGTAAGTGCCTTTTGACCGAAACCTTAGACAACGTCCGGTTTCTTTATCCCCTGTATCGCGTGGGAACGCCAGGCACAAAAAGACCAGGCGATTTCCCAGTCTGGATTTGTCTCAACAGCGGCCATAAATATCTGCATGTTGAAACGCAAGCCCGTTCGTAGTTTGGTCATTTGCAACTACTGACCATCGCTCACCTCATTGAACAGTTTTTTGTTCAGTAGACGGGTTGTGGAATCTGGATGTCATGGGCATTGCCATCGAGGACATGAATCTGGGGAAATCTCCATCGCTTCTCCGAATATATTTTGAACTGAACAAGAACATCGAGTCCGTGACCCTCTGAAGATCTGTCTTGCGATGTAGGAGTGCGCGCGTCGAATTGGAAGTCTGGGAAAAACTCGAGGATCCACTATGAGGACGGGGAATGTTTAAGTCCTGGGTAATTTGTGAGTCCATTACTTTGTGCTGAAAGTCGTCGTCTTCTACAAAGAGTTGAGCTGCGTGTGAACGATCTAGAGTTAATTAAAGCTTAAATTTCAGTGCCACAAGTGCGCCACAACATCATCCATTTCCGAGTCGCAGCTCACGATGGGTCGACCCAAACTTTTCCATACTTCGGAGGACAAGTTACATGCTAAGCGGTTCTACAGCAAGACATATTATGCCAAGTGAGCGATACATTCTAGCCAGTAACTACTATTCTTAACTAAGAGGTACACTATTCCAGAAATCGCGGTCAAATCAGCGTGAAGAACAAAGAAAAATACCGTCACAAGAAACGGAATGCCCTCCACCCTAACATGAACACGGGGTCCATTGACAGCTGCAGGGAAATTGAGGAACCTGGACATGCTGGTGCACTGGCAAATCCCATTGAAAGTTACGAGCGACTGCGTTGCACGTCGCATGACACGCAGCCCGCCAGTGAAGACGAAGAACCATTGCCATCACTGTAAGTACATGGTGGCCTAAATATATGTAGGTTGAATGCAGCCATCTCCCAGCTCCGGACCTGTCGAACGCTTGGAGTCCATACTGATGAGTCTGGTCAATGACTCATTAGTAGGATTTCTTGACCTCATCATCGTGGACATAGGATACTCCTCAGCTGCATCCCCACTTGTTCTCCTCGCTCGTACAACTAAACATGCTCAAGAATTGCTTGCACATGCCCAAGCCATGCATGGGAAGGCTCTGCAGATGGGCGAATGCAGGGCTGAGTTACACAACCTAGAGCGCACACAGGATAGGATTACGTGCATCCTCCATGCTTTGAAGGAGGTTTTACTACTGGCCCAAGCGGACCCGCGTGGATTGGTTCAACGCCGTCGATGCGGAGAACTTTTTTACCAAACCCATTCGAACATTGTCCCAATTATATAGATAATAGTTTTCTTTAACAACTAGCACCACGTAGATACCTCCCTAACCTTGCCTTTCCAACAACATTTCTTGCACCGTATCCCACCGCACGTCCGTCTCCGACGAATACCTGTCCGCCCGAATCCTTTCCAACCGCGGCATGACCGTTCTCAAGCATCTCGCCAACATTTTTAACCCCTTCTCGTCCTCCCCAATGGGCGAGTGTCCGACGCGGATGTCGGTGATGTACCAATTTGTCACACCCCACTCGTTTCGATTTTCGGCTCCGTATCTCCTTTTCACCTCACCTTGGTTTATTTCCGTTTTTCCTCGTTGCTTGCCCTTCTGGTCGAGGTCGACATGGCCGACACTCCCCGGCGGCGGGCTGAGGGAAGCATCAAACAGCATCCACAACGTCTCCAATTGGGGACACGCCCTCAATACTGCCAACACCGCACCGACGCTCGCGACCGGCTTCGCCTTGGTCACGTCCCCCACCCCCACCTTTAGACTCCTCAGCCACTTCAAGCTTGCTATCCAGGTCTCATAGCCCCTGTCATCAACCTCTGCCGAGCAAAACGTGCTCACATCCAGCTCTCTCAGCAAGAAAAAGGAAGAGATCGAATCAAGGAGGGAGCGTGAGAGGAAAAAGGAGTCGCTCGCGGGAGTGCTCCAATACGACGACGTCAACTCGATCCTGAGGGTGCGTAGACATGCCTTGTCCAAGCGCGTAGGCAAAACCACCAACAACGCCTCCAGCTCGCCCGTGGTCGAATCGTCCGCGCCGATGCGCAAGTGGAAATTCGCCGGAGAGCCTTGGAGGGTGTCGAGGTAGCGCAAGCAGAGGGCAGCGCTGTTGCCGCCAAGCGACCACGTGTGCACATGTGCGGGGAGTTGACAAACGTAGATGGCGGTACTCGAGTTGTTGAGCTCGATGCTGAGGGTATCGAGCGTTCGTCTGGACATGATAGTATCCATAGCGGTCTGTGGGAGGGCACAGCTACGCAATACGCGGAGGCGGGACCACTGTCGGACGATGTCGCCGATTTCACGGGAGTAATCGTCGTTGGAAGAACGGGGGAATAATGCGGTGAAGGAGGTAACGTTAGGGCAGAGGTTGGGGAGATCGGCGAGGACGGCAAGTTCGGAGGTGGCCTGGCCTGGCCGGCAGGCGAGTAAGAGAGAGATGGTGGTCACGTCTGGTCCTGCAAAGTGTTTTATAAGGGACACGCAGGGATGGATAAGGTTGGACATCTTGAGTTCGCTCCACACGAGTTCTGTGAGATTAGGAAGTAAGGGAAGTGATCCCTTGGAGTATTGGGCGAGGACGGTGATGACGTTGTGTTGGGCTGTCCCAGATACACGCCAGCAGGGACCGCGAAGCGATCTGACGCGCTCGGCATATTTGCGAAAGGTGGTCCATTGTTTGTCGCCCATGAACATGCGGACCTGTGGAGGATGATCGTGTGATGAGCAGACAAAGTCTATCGAAGAGACGAACGACGAAGTGGTAATGTTTTTTGGCCCACATCCGGCGTGGCAAGATCTTGATCAGCGGATCAAGGTTGTCTAGACGCATCCAGAGTGCATCGAGGGCGGGTGAGCTGAAGGTGCGGCAGGTTCTAGCAAGGGCAGAAAGGGTGCGTTTTCCCGAGTTACGGTCCGATTTGGGCTCGCTCTCTGATGACTCGTCGAACCTGCGCACGAAGTCGAGGATGAGCGAGAAAATCTCGGAGACGAGGAGACAACGGTGAATGGATGTGGTGTGGGACGTGGTCGGGCGGTTGGGTCTGAGACAGTGTGGAAAGGAAAGAATTATCGGTTGGGAAGGCTTTGTGAGGGGGTGGGCAGACCTGGACATTGAATTAGCATGCTGGACGAGTTGGGGCGCTGGGTCGGATATTGGTACGCACGGGCTGGGCTGGGCATGTTGAGAGTGGCAGATGGTGGGTGCGCGAGACAAACAACAACGTCGAGGTGATGGTGTGCGAACTGGTTTGGCTGGTCTGCCATCGACACTAGACATGGTTAACACACGACCCATCGGAACCGCCGGCCCGTCGGATCGTTCTCACGACAGGCTCTAGAAATAATGATGTCATCAGTAAAAATGTGACATATATGACTTCCTCCCCCTCTCCTTATTTTCTTCCTCCCCCGACCATGGTCAAGCAAAACTTCGTTGGAGACAAGCCCGTCGATTCCTTTCCCCCAGAAGTCATCCAAAAGATCCCAGAAGAACAGCTTACAAACTCAGAGCTGCAGCGTCTCTCAAAGGGTGCCGATAAAGAACCTGGCGCGAACAAGCGGGCCGGCGTCGCCACCCGCGATCCAGCCGGTATGACCTCCTCTTCGACGTCAAAGACATCACTCATTTCGTTTCCCAACAGAGTTTGACCCGAAACACCGCGTAGGTCAAGGCGACCATCTGCTTGCCAAAGGTACATGCAGCACGTTGGTTAGTTGACTAGTCACCGATAACACTAACCACTTGGCATCGGCATCTTCTGCAGAATCCGTCGTCTAGCGGCACAGTTAGGATGACTGAGATGCAGAAACAGTTGATATGTAGAACAGATAATTAAATTACAGCAATGGTCGGCATGGAGCTGCGTCCCAGCTACTAGTAGTACATGTGCAATGTCTATGCACACACTCCCGTGCAGTTCTGGGGTAAGACTTGACCGACTGTTGGCCAGCGTGAACTCGCAGTGGAACTTGTTTGATCTCGACTGTTCTGAGCCATCCTCATTTCCATCTGCGGTGTTCTTACGGGAAGGGAAGGCGAACCTTCATGTGCAGGATAGTATTTTAATCTCGTGGAGGGCTTTGAAACCACAGCAAGGTGGCCTTGGGAGCAAGATCGTCGGATTCGTATTGTTTTCTGATAGCAGACGCCCTAGCGTCCGCCATCCGTACTCTGCCCCATCAAACATGTCCAACGAGGCGAACGGTTCCTTTGTCGACTGAATTCTCTCCAACCGCGGCATCACCGATTTCAGACACGACGCCAAGTCCTTCATCCTCTCTACGTCCACCCCGATCGGCGAATGCCCGACGTGGATCTGGGTGATCTGTTGATTTGAGATGCCCCATGTGGGAGCCCGGCCCATCGCCACTCGTTCCTCCTCTCCCTCTTCCACTCCCTCCGCATCGACCCCTATCATGGGCGGCGGTGGCGGAATCGACCCATCGAACACGATGTGCAGCGCATGCAACTGAAGACACGACCTCAACACTGCGATCACCGCTCCCACACTCGCTATCGGCTTCGCTCTGGACACATCTGCTACGCCAACCTTCAGGCTTCTCAACTGCGGCCAAGTCTCTGCCATCCGCTCGTACGCAGCGTCGTCCAACTCTGATGCACAAAAACAATCCAGGTCCAGCGTGACCAGGGAAGAGAAAGCACACAGAGACGCCAAAAGAGATTCCGTGAGCGGGAATGAATGCAGCACGAGTACCCGACAGTGCGAGGACCTCGACGAGATCGTCAAGTCTTGCAACTTAGTAGTATCGAACCGCGTAGGAAGCATTTGGAAGAGGGTATCCAGGTCCGATGGGAGTGTAAAGTCAAGCCCAACATGAAGACGGAAATTCGTTGGGTTTCCTTGCAATGTTTGCAGGAACCGTATACAGTGCAAGGCATTACTTCCTTCCAGCGAAAACGTATGAATGGTGGTTGGGAGTTTATCGACGTAGGCATCCGGGACATAGCTATTAAGCTCAATGTTGAGCGTATTCAACGTTTTCCGGGATGCCAGCTCGTCCATTATGGATTGGGAAAGTGCACAGCTACGCAAAACTCGCAAGTTAGACCATTTGCGTACAATGTCACCGATATCTCTGGAATGGTCGTTGAGAGAGGCGCGGGGTATGGCAGTGAACGAGGTGACATTCGGGAATAAGCTGGGTAGATCGGCAAGCACCGTCCGTGCAGAAACATAGATCGGCCAGGACACCAAAAAGAGGGAGATAGATGTCACTTGCAGCCCTGCGAAAAACCTGATCAGAGTCACTGTTGGATCGATGACGCTCATCGCGTCCGATTCGCTCCATACAAGTTCTGTGAGGTTGGGAAGAAGAGGGAGGGAAGCCTTTGGGAATCGTGCGAGCGCAGTGATGACATTGCGTTGAATCGATGGCGAAATATCACGGCAAGGACCGCAGAGAAACTGGACCCGCACGGCATATTTGCGGAACGTCAGCCAATGCTTATCGCCCAGGAAGAACCGGACCTGTGACAGACGACAAGATCGAGCGAGATAAAGGGGACAAGGAGATCGGAAACGTACGACAAAGCGAGAATGTTTTTTGGCCCATAATCGACGTGGGAGGACTTTTATGAGGGGATCTAGACTGTCCAAACGCATCCAGAGTAAATCTAATGCAGGTGCGCTGAACATGCGGCATGTTCGGGCGAGGGATGCAAGTGTTCGCTTGGCGAGCATATTGTCCCCTCCATATTCGCGCTCCTCGGGCGAATCATCATATTGCTGTATGAAGTCGAGGACAAGACAGAATATTTCGGAGATGAGCAAGCAGCGATGCATGGGCGCGACAGTGGGCCTAGACCTCGTGTGTCGAATGGGTTTGAGGCATTGCGAGACAAAGCGGAAGCGGTCGGCGGCCTTTCTATTTTATAGGAGTCAGATTTGCTTTGATATAACCCACGGTACGCACCCAGTTCTTGGGGATGGTGTGAGCAGAGACATCGTTGTGTACTAGGGTTAACCCTGTAGTGTGTTTTGAAGTAATGACTCGGACAACGTTTGTTGGTGTACATACAAACAAACAAACAAGCGCACCGACTTCCATCAAACTTAGAGTTGACTTAGAGAGTACTATCCGCGAGCGCTGGGACTCCACTTTGATCTTCGTCACATCTGGAGGTGCATGGAGGAGACTTGTCATTTTTTTCTCTCATACTGTCAAGACACTATTCGTTGTCTCACTTCAGCCGAGCCTTGTTTCCTTCGATCGCAGCACTCAGAGGCTAAGGCAATTTTACAGGCTGTCCACCTTTTTTTCCCGATTCTCTGCGGTACTTGCTTCGGACTGACCGTTCTATCACTCTGTTAATTTCCAACCTTGCTTTGCATACAAGCATTTCTTGTGCTGCCCGGATCTGATGACCACTGTTCCTTACCAACCCCGATCGTGGGCGACGGTCATGCATCTTACAGGGTAAAATGAATCGGGCCCAACAGGTCGTGCTTGACGGTCACTGAGTCCAAAGTGAGACCTCGGTGATCCGTCCAGCTCACTGTCCTCCCTCCTTTACGCTATGGAACACGCATCTTGACTGATTTTTACCACTGTCAAGACTTTCTTACCCCGTTGGATATCCAGTCAAATTCACTTCTGACGACGCTCCCATTTCAGTTTCTGGCACAGAGCATCCACTGCATCACGCTGGTCGCTCAAAAATGCGACAATTATACATCTCGTGATAGTATCAACAACCAGGGTATAACCAACAGATACTGGCTAAATGGCACGAGCCAGGTCTTTCGCCGTTATTCACTAACACCTTCATCTGTAACTTTTTGTGGGTTCTCCCTTTACTGATTCCGCTGGCCCATTACTACGCACAGTGCTACTGGTCACTTCCTTCACCTCCGCCCATTGACAAAACCGGTTCAAATCAACTGGATCCACCTCACATTCGGCGAGGCTTATTCCACGAACGCGGCACCGCTAGAGGCAGGCATTGGGTCGAATCCAGCTTGACGACACCTGCGAATGCGGCGGCCAGTGAGATAATGCCATCCCCCAAAGTTTGATTGCATACGTGAAATCGTCGAAAAACTGTAATTATGAACCATGGGTTTAATGATCGATATAATTCTGGTTAATTGTTGACGATTATAGACTGCGGCCTTTGGTAAACAAGCTAAACAAGTCTGAATATAGATATATGCATCCGAACATCTAGAACATCTATCTCATTCTCTCTTTTTTTTTCAAGAAATCTTTCTCTGCGCCGGCCAAAGCTGCGTTGCTGACTCTTGTTAACTTCTGTTGCGCCACCCCATCAGGAATCTAGCTGATGATTGTCCCAGTCCATTCGGTTAGTTTACACCATCTGCCACCAGTTGTGTACCACACATCTTCAGGGTTGCTAGCTACCCAACATTGAGGCCGTTCCTGTGAAGATTACACGCCACCCGCATCAATGCTGTACTAGCGGGACCACGGACAGTAAGTAGTAGTGGCGTCCCAGCAGTGCCTCAGACGATGTCATCGCAATTCAACGTCATGCTGTATTATGTACTGTTTTTCCATCATCATTTCAAGTGTTACAGAATGCACACATACTCACAATGAACAGCCACAAGATGTTATCGAGGAATGGAAGCCATTGCCCATCACATGATAGTGATCCTGATGGCAGTTCCTAGCTCACTGATAACATTTACTGCTGAGTGCCCCATTCAATACATGATTCCATACTACTTACATATATGATAGAGCGTGGTTGCATCCGTGCAACTCAACCTCCCGAGTGACCCGTCATTTTTTGCTATTTCTTATTCTTCACTTGATGATTTCATTCACTCAATTCATCCGAACATTTCTTTGGGGGAATCCCGTCTACCTACTCACCACCTGCATCGCGATCGGTGAGTGGGTTGAGCTCGTCCAAAATGGCTTGTTTTATCGGCCGTTCCAGTGATGCTCGCTTTCTTGGCGGCCAGGTTTTGGCCGCGATCAAGGGGTGGTCGGGTCTGTGCGTACACAACTTCACTCTTGGAGACAGTTTCGTATACTGACGAAGGAACCAAGGCCAAACTCGTAGCAGACGTGCACTCCAGCACACAGATGCGCCGGTGGCCATTGCAAGCAGGAGCGCTAATCAGTAGCCTGAGTTTCCCCCTCTCCCCATGCCAGTG
Source organism: Leccinum rimulosum (assembly GCA_038091395.1). Taxonomy (NCBI): domain Eukaryota; kingdom Fungi; phylum Basidiomycota; class Agaricomycetes; order Boletales; family Boletaceae; genus Leccinum; species Leccinum rimulosum. The sequence goes on from JBBPOJ010000764.1 coordinate 12,300, forward strand.
ATCGACCCTTTGGCCTCATAGACTGATGTTGGACGATCGTTGGCAGCGATTACAAATACATGATCGATGCAGAACTGGCATCCGGACTTTGAACCTCCCGGATCATCATGAATTATAAGCTCTTAGTGGTTCGCCCAACGACTTTGACATGCTTCAAGTTAGCAAGGCAACCTATCTAGAGCTTTGTGGCCATTTGGACTACAGCACCTGCCAAATAGAGATAGATTTCGCGACTGCGGGCAAGGAATAACTGCCCCAATTTCCGCGATTCTAGTTGCGCCCGCGATTCCGCGAAGGGACCGTCGGGTCAGGATCCGCAGCCAATGAGTTGATCGATGACATGAGCAATTAGAACTCACTACAACGAAACCACGGCGGCAAGATTTCACATACGCTCGCAATGAGTGCGGCCCAATAGCGTTGTAGCGATTAGTAGTACAATACACGATTGATGCAGAACAGCCCTCCAGAGTTAGCTCTTCATATTCGCCCAATGACTTTGACATGCTTAGCAAGGCGACCTATCTAGGCGAATGGATTCAGACTACAGCACCTGCCATATAGATTCTAATAGATTTCACGACTGCGGGCAAGGAATATTAACTACCCCAGTTTCCTTTGCGCGATTCTACCTCCGCAAAATCGGAGGACGGGTCACTCCGCAGCCAATGAGTGATCGATGATATAAGCAATTAGAGCTTTTGAAAGCCACGGCAGCAAGACCCCGCCGGGCAGTGGGGCACCCAGTATGTCTTATAAGAGTGCACCGTCCGAGCCTTTTTTGCCCTTAGCTGAGGCCGACCCGTCTTTCCGTCCTCACTACACTCTCTCCTACCGATGAGGCTGTCCGTATTTGCCGCATCGCAAGCAACCCCGTCAGCTCGTGGTCCTTCCAGTGGAGCCATCCAGCTCCCTACGATCTTCGCAATCGTAATTGGGTTGGGTGGGTCACCCTATCTCTCGCATATATTAGTCGGCTGATGCCATCGCTTCTCTACCTGAGTGGGCTTCACTGTTCTCATATTAGCCGGCTCCTATATATCCCGACTCCCCTACTTCAATCGTCAGTCCCGCGTCCCTGCGGTCTCGCCACCGTCATCACGTCCATGGCCACGTAACTACTATAACCGTATGACGGCGTGCGTTCTATATATGTGTCTGCCTTTGGTGACGTTTGAAATACAGGTCCACATGTGGAGTCAACGATCGTTCACTGGCCGCAGCCTTACGATCACGACACTCGCTACCTCCCACCCTACGATGGACTAAGTCCTCCCCCGTATGCCGATGCTATGCAGCACGCTCCGAATCCGCAGCACCTACGTGTCCCTCCATTGGCTGTGGTTGCAGCTTGAAAGCTTGGCTCTCTGTAACCCATGACGACTCTTGTTAAACGCCTTAGAAATGCCTTCACGATTTATCTTCTGTTATCTATCCCCTCATTCATGAACACGATACCCCTGTCGTTGATACCCGTGGATATATCCAGCACGATCCTCAGCCGTTCGGGATGCTTTCGTTAAAGATAGACATACGTTGCGTTTAGATCTTGCTATACGCTAGCTAGACGTCCTATATGATGTATTGTATCCTTCGTTGCTTTTGCTTTCTTGCTTTCGATACTCGCTACTGTACATCAGTGTATAACAACTCCGACTTGCATGTTTTTACTTACAGGCAGAACGGGCCCAGTGACCACGAGTCCTTTTACCCTGTCAACATTCAAAATGTCGCATGTCTGCACCAGTTCATTTTATACAGGACAATGACTCTGAGAATCGAAGATTATCGAGATAAGATATCAGTCATGTCATAGGTGTCAAGGAGTGTGGCCCGTAAGGGAGAGTGAAGCATGCCGAGGTAATTGTGAAAAAAGGAAAACCGAGGCCAAAGGCCAAGGTATCAGGTAACGAAACAAGGTATGCCCAGATGCAGCAAGTCCATGGAGAGAAACATGCTACACAAGTGTAGCTGGTAGTGCCAATAAAGGTAGAGGGATTGGCAGCGAGAGAAGGATATGTCCACAAAACCCAGATCCAGGGTCAACACAATAAAGATTCAAAGAAAAATATCCAAGGAGTGAATTAAAATATGCTTGTAACCGACCGAGGAAACGCAATTTAACCAGCGGTTATAGACAGTTCGAAAGGGCACGCGGCAGCGTTTATTTGCGCAGACTGCGTACTCGTCGTCGGCAGACCTTGAATGTCCATTGTCAAAATGATCTCAAAGTTCACACCTGAACCATGGCAATGCACATTAGTTTTCGCGTGTAGGAAAGGGGCGCAAAACGTACCAGGTCTAACACCATTCGTGTACGTTCCCGAATTTTTACAGGCATCATACCACGCCACCCAGGTAGGATCTGTATCATTCGGTGCGATATACGAAAAGTTGAGCGGGACCTCGATGATCGGGAATCCATGCGCAGGTAGGGTCACCCTTCCAAAGTAACCCGATCCGATCTGGAAGCCACTAGAGGGATACCACACTTGAGCACCGATGTGGTTGAAAGTGATAGGAATGATGTTGCTGGTCGTGTCGAGTTGAATTTGAGCAGTAGCGGGGAAGGAAAAGTTGGCGGGAGAGCGCGAGAATTCAATGGGTATTGATGCATTGAAATTGCCCGTGGCTGCAGTCAATGGAGCAGAGCCGTAGAACGAGACTGCTGGTACGCGAGGGATGGTGATGGCAAGTATGATGGCGATGCTGCCGATTCATGAGCACCAAACCAACGACAAACAGGGAGAGGAGAACTTGTCACTAACACAGCACACCAGGCAAACATGAACCACACGAGGAACTTCCTGGTGAACCATTTGGTACCGCAAAGACCTATCTCGCCTCGGTTCCAAGCTCTCCACTTTGCGCGACGCTCATCGCTCTTGATTTCTCTCCTGCCTGACTTGGTCATCTGTTTCATTTCTTTGCGATCCCACTCGGCTCCGAGAGCAGGAACGGTGACGAGCTCGAGCGGCACTGTTAGATTATCGCCGTCATGGCCATCCGCTTTGCTAGAAACTGCAGGCGTCGTGGGTGGTAGCTGGTGATACCTGTTTTCCCAAGCACCGTGAGTCACTTGGACGAACAGAGGAACTACCTGACGACTCACGCTGGTTCTTTGTGTTGACCGATATTAAACGTGGTGCTATACCTTGGACCTGTGTTGTTGAAATCCGCAAAGACGTCCCAGTTATCCGGATGACCCGCTTCTTCCTCTTCGTCACGACCGCCTTTCAGCGGTTCTTGTCTACCCGCAGCGAAAAAGGAAGAGACATTGTACCCCGCAGACTGAACATTGAGCACGTCATGCGAGGCCCGAGATTGACGATCAGCGTAGAAGGAGGACTGAGACTCGGCGCGTGGCCGAGCTGCTCCCCGAGGAAGGTTGCCGCCCGTGTTTGGAGGCGCCGGTTGGTCGTTGAGGGCATCTATCGATCTATGCGCGCCATAGAAAGAAGAGACAGCAGATTTTCTGTCGTACTCCATGACAGTGGGAAGCGAGAAGGAGGCCTTTTGGTTTGGTTGGTTGCGGTGTGAAGACGACGACGACCTGGTGGGAAACTACGCTAAGGTTAGGGTTTAGCTCGGGCTGAAACACCCGATCGTACTACCTCTTGCTTTTCTGCCGGACATGGGCGACGAAACGAGGAATGTAACCCATCAATCTGTTATGCCATCTCTTTTCGTTCCATCATACACCGGATTACTAGGCGAATCGCAACTTGAATTGTGGATTTCTCTGAAAATTTGAATCACTTACGTTGAGGTTCATCATTGTGTGTGAATCATTGAACAAAAATCCCATCGGTTCGTCGGTCAGCGCACCAGCTCCGAGGGCTGGGTACGGTAAGTAGTGGGTAGCCCGAATGGCCGAGGAAATCAATGCGACTCGGACCGTACTTACTACCTATCTAAACGAGCTAGCACGTGATCCAATGATTAATCAACCCTAATCAAGATTCAACTTGGCTGTTCTTTAAGTACCGTATCGGTCGATTGATCTGTACTTCTCGTCGTCCTGTTTTCTCGCACTCGAGTACTCACAAAAGCCCTTCGGGTCTCTCTTTTTCCAGTTGCTTCTGCTTCTGTACTCACTCTAAAGCAAGACCCATCTCGATCTCGAAACTTGACTCTCATGGCACCTCTCACCAACGGAACCGTGCCCAAAAGCACGAAAATGCATTCCAAAGTCGTACGTATATATGTAGCCCGTACTGGGATCATTCGTCCGCTCACACATGCGATCGTGTTCAGGTCATCATCGGTTCAGGTCCTGCTGGTCACACTGCCGCTGTCTACCTTGCTCGCGCCAACCTCAGTCCCGTCCTCTTCGAGGGTTTCATGGCAAACGGTTTCGCAGCTGGCGGCCAGCTCACCACGACGACCGAAAGTGCGTTTGTTCTTCGTTCAATCGCAACCCTACTTACTCTTCCCTGTCCTAGTCGAAAACTATCCTGGCTTCCCTTCAGGGATCATGGGTCCTGACTTGATGGACAAGTTCCGTGAACAGTCAATACGGTTTGGAACACAGGTCATCACGGAAACCGTGTGCAAGATCGACTTGTCTATCCGACCCTTCCGGTATTGGCGCGAAGGTCAAGAAGATGAAGAACCTGAAACGACAGATACCGTTATCATCGCCACTGGGGCCAGCGCAAAGCGTCTTGGACTCAAGGGTGAAGAAGCCTACTGGCAGAGTGGAATTAGTGCCTGTGCCGTCTGCGACGGCGCAGTTCCAATATTCAGGTAAAACCTTATTACGCTCGGCGAGATCGTACATGATCAGATGCTCACATGGTGGCTTTCCGCAGGAATAAATCCCTTGCGGTCATTGGAGGCGGAGACTCCGCGGCAGAGGAAGCGACTTGTAAGCTAAATCTACAAGCTATGCCGTCCAATTCACATCTTCCTTCTTAGATCTCACCAAGTACGGTTCACACGTGTATGTACTAGTGCGCAGAGAGGAACTCCGTGCCTCCAAGATCATGGCTAAACGTTTGATGAACAACCCCAAGATCGTACGTGTCATCAGTTTTGATTCACCGTGTTATCAAGCGTGGCATCGGCTGACGTGCCTTCCTCTTCCTGTTGTGTGTAGACTATACTTTGGAACACAGTCGCTACCGAGTGTCAAGGCGACGGCAACCTTTTGAACAATCTTCGCATTAAGAACGTGCTCACAGGCGAAGATAAGGATCTTCCTGTCAATGGTCTCTTTTATGCTGTTGGTCATGAACCGGCTACCGCACTTGTCCGCAGTCAATTGCAGACAGATGAGGATGGCTACATCGTCACCGTACCCGGCACGGCACAAACCAGTGTCAGGGGTGTATTTGCGGCAGGTGATGTACAGGACAAGCGGTACAGACAGGCAATCACCAGCGCAGGGAGTGGCTGTATGGCTGCTTTGGAGGTGGAAAGGTTGCTCGCAGAGGAAGAAGACGGTGTTGAGATGGAGTAGAATAATTCAATTGGATTCCCAGTACCTGTTGTATCCTTCACACATTACCCATGCTGCCGTGCAGTTTTTGACAGTTTGTGGGTCCCGGTCAGTGGGTCCATTACTGAGCATGTCAGGCTCAAATTTGATCATCTACGAGGCTCAAGGGTCCCAGTGCGTACCACCGGACTCTTGCCGTGCCCGGATCAGATAGATTCGGGTTAAAGTTTCCTTTTGCAGTACTAGTTTCGATTTGTTGACGTCAGACTGAACAAATCACGACTTGCCCCATCCGTTTGAATGTTATAACCTGGCAGACCCAGGACTTGCCAACAGACGATTGCTGACAGTGACATATAAAGGATTGAAACTGGTCGGTCTGACGCTGTAGATCGGCGATCCAGAGCCGACTATCGTAGAGAACGGTAGAGTGAGTTCTGGATAAGCCATTTGTGTTGGAGTTTGACATAATAGAGCGGCGTACCGACCCTGCATCTCGCTACTTAGTAGGTACCTTTAATGAGTCTATACTTGTAGTTCTTGCCAAAGCATGTTAACGCGGACTTGAGGCACTTACATATAAGCTTCGCATCTGTTGCACATGGAGAAAACAGCGCAGTCGCTTTTTTCGTTCCCTCGTCTTCTGATAAGCTTCCGTCTGTCACTCGACGGGGAAACCGCGCACTCGTTTCACTTTTTGATTCCTTCAAGACGGGGCCGCCCCCCGACGTTGATCACCCGAGCATGATCAGTCTTTTTGCGAGACTGTTGCTGGTCCTCGGTACCACCATCGCACTTCACCTGTCCATGAAGAAACCGAATCCACCCCCGGACGAAACCAATCGCAAGCGGGTGTCCCACCTCGAATTCACCTCGCAGAGCCTCCTTCGTCCTCTTATGATCGTAAGGATTCCGAATCCAAACGTTTCTTCCGCAAGAGACTGAGTGTCTTTCCAGTGTTTTGCATTTGCACCCGGGACGATCGAACTAGCGGTCACGATATTACGACTGGTCGGGTCACGCACTACGCACGACATCGTTTCCGATACCTGCGCAGAGCGGATTTCTTTCAGCCTCTTCGGCTTTTTTTCGTTTCTAGTGGCTCTGAGCGGCACGGGTATCCGCCTTTGGTGTTATCGTTCGCTTGGCAGGTTTTTTACGTTTGAGCTGGCGCTTCTCCCGGGTCACAGGTTAATCAAGACGGGTCCATATGCCTTCGTACGACATCCCTCGTACACCGGAGGACTCCTTTCTCTTGTTGGCATGACACTTGTCAACATGAGTAAGGGGTCATGGGGATACGAATGCCGACCTATCTCGTACTGGTGGGGAAGTGGATGGGGGATGGTCGTAGGCATTTCCGTGATCCTGGTCGTCGAACGATGCCTACGAGAGGACAAGTTCTTGCAGGAGACATTCAAGGAAGAGTGGGACAGGTGGAGCGAGAAGGTGAGGTGGCGAATGATACCCGGGGTCTATTAAGTACATTTTGGGGAGACACGAAAGGACGATAATACTTATGATAGCTGCCAACGGCATAATTTTTGTCATCCCTTATCAATGATTGTCCATCGTTTCTCCAGTTAATTTTCACATGTCCCATGCGTGTCATTCACACCTGGATGTATTCATGAGCGGATATAGTGCGAGTGCACATGGTACTGGTACTGAAAGATAATGCGGGACGGATCATCTGCGTATGTTTCCCCTGAAAGAGAGTGCTGAGTTGGGAAGAGTGCGACAGCGAGAGAGAACCGCACTGACCTGTTTACCATCGCCAATTTGTGCAGGCGTTGTTTTTCCTCCAGTGCCCTACTCTCGCCTCGTACTACACCGATCATTTCTCTAGCCAGCCGTATCTCGAGGCTCTTTCCAGCCTTCGACTCGCTCGCAGCAATGATCTGCTTAAGACCCGCGCGCACCCGCTGTTTCTCCGTCAACGGTTGCGGCGTTATCATTACCTTCGTCCCGTATTTGAACGAAATGACACGGACGGCAGGCGCGGCGGTCATGATGGCCTCTCGGACGATAGGCATGGGTGGCGCGCGCGTAAAGGTGTGAATGTGCAGAAGCATGCGCGAGACAGTACGTGCGGCGCGTGCGCGAAGGCCGTCTCGTTGGATGACGGAGGCGATGTAGTCTAGGAGAGGGTCGTGCGCGGGAGGGATGAACATCTCGGCTGGAGTGCTTTCGTTGACGACGACGACGGGCTGGGCTAGCTGGGTGGTACGCAGAGACAATGGGGGGGAGCTGGGCTTGGGAGCGAGTCCGAGGGTCGAGCCGAGGAGGGCGTTGAGCATGTCGGCCGACTTTGTGAGCGTGTGGTCGTCGTTGGACGATTTGGTGGACGCATGTCGGACGGAGACGCAAGCGTGCGGGATTTTGGGAGTGCGGGCGAGCGCGAGGGCGGGGGCTGCTATGATTCTGTTCGCGATCATTTTGGGTGAACGTTCTGAGCAAGGTGGCTGTGTCGCTTTTTGACGTCAGTTTTAATTTTTCTTCTTTACTTCATTGCGGCGGAGGGTCGAAAAAGTTCGATTTCTCATTTGTCAATTCGCGAGGCTCCTTCAAGAACATGGAAATTCGAAAAAAGTCATAGCTAAAGTTCCACTCGTCCCATGAAGTTTCAAAATATCACATCAAAATGGCAACATGGTTTCTGAGGGATTTGACAAGGTGCGAATGCGCAAGAACTACTATTGGTATGACACCTCAACCCACTTCCCGTCTTCAAGAGAGAAATCAGTCGCGAAATACTGTATGTAATTTAAATGACTGAGTGTAGGGATAGGTCCAAGCTTCTCATGAAGGATACGTCGCAGTTCGGATATATTATCTGAAGTTCCATTCAGCGCAGATATAGAAGCATGAGGAGATGCATACCCAAGATTATGGGGGACCGGACTGGACAAAAAGAAAAGAAAAGGATTTCGTCAATTTGTTTTTGAATTAGAAAAATGAGAAAGAATTTCGTCAGTTGAAATTTGTATCATGGCTCAAAATTTGCGAAAAAAGAA
>JBBPOJ010000765.1:0-20741 GCA_038091395.1 Leccinum rimulosum
CCGACCCGCAGCGGCAACTCGGGTCGCGCGACAAGAGCACGACACATGGCGATGATCGTCGCCGCATGGGAGACCAGCAGCACGCGCACTGCGCCCTCGCCCTCGCGACCACCCCTCGGACCGCGCAGAGACGCCGGAGGTCGTGTCTCGATCTGGCGGATCAGGTGCGCGAGCACGCTCGCCATGCGCGCATGGATACCCTCGACGTCTTCGCCCTTGCGGGGGGGAAGCCAGACGGAGCTCCACGCTGGATCGATGTCGACAGATTCCCAGGACGGATTGATCTCGGGTAACGCTGCCTTCAGTTCGGTGGCGGTCTTGGGGCGCGGATATAGGCCAGTGCCGGGGGCGACGGGGGAATACCACTCCGATAGTCCTTGGGGGTATCCGTCAGGATTTTGGGAGCGTTTGCACGGATGGTGGTCAGACCGTGTTCGACATAGATTGGCAGCGACAGTCGCTCTGCGATGGGTTTTGCAGTTTGTAGGCAACGGTCTGTGCGTGGTGCGGTCCGTCACGAGCCACAGACGATCAGAAGGTGGCTGCTTACAGTAAGGGGAACTGAAGATCACGTTTGGTCGCTGAACTTCTGGGAGCGACTCAAAGTAGGACGCCAACTCTAGAGCTTGGACCTGGGCTGCGAGATGTGGGATGAGCGGGGTGGAAGATCGGCACTCTTACTTCTCCGTGCGCAGCCAAGGGGGGATCTTTGGCGAGTCCTGTCGGGCTCGTCCTATACCATATGAACTTACACCGTCATGGCACAACCTTCCTACTAACCATTTTGTGTTCAACCAGTTGGCTCTGAAGCCTGTACAGCAAGGTGTTCACAAGTTCAACAATGAGCATGTGCGGTGGCGAACTTACCGTGCCTGGCAATGTAGATTGTCTCTATCATTGGGATGAGTCGATGGGTGGATTATCGATCGGGGTTTGACGCGACTAGTAGTACTTGAGTATCATTTCGCAAGCGAAAAAGCGTCACCAAAAAAAAATTCGCTGACAGCAGGATTTGAACCTACGCGGGCAATGCCCAAGTGATGATTGTGAATTCAAATCACTCGCCTTAACGACTCGGCCATATCAGCTTGGGAATGTCGATCAGCCGATATAGTCATATCTTCCATCTTGCTTGAAGAGCCCCACAACATATCTCGGATTCTCTAGTGGACCGGTCGGCCAAAGCACGCATTGTTATCCCGCAACCGAGCAGCCGTTCTTTCTCTTCTTTTCCCCTCCTCCTCCTCCTCCTCCTCCTCTCTAACTTTCATAAATATTGGCTGCCTGGGAGCAGCACGGGAGAGATTTTTCATGGATTCCCTCATCCCATTCACGACGTCGGGATCCCTGGTAGATTGCGTGGACAGTACGTCTGCCGAGTCCAACTTTTTCACAACCCAGCCAACGTTCCTGAGCGCATCTCGCTTTGCTCCTCCACTCCTCGACGACATGATGATCTACACCGGCAACTAGGAAAGATGCTGGTGGTCCTCAGAGACGGTCGAAAGTTGCACGGCGTATTGCGCTCTTACGATCAGTTCGGTGAGTAGTCGCAGCGCCAGACCCCCCCGTTCGTATTCTCACCGCACGTTTCGAGTTAGCAAACCTTGTACTCGAAGATACCGTCGAACGAATATACCACGGCAACGCATTTGCGGAGCATTGGCATGGCCTCTTCCTCATCCGAGGGGAGAACGTAGTATTGTTGGGCGAGATCGTACGGCTGCCAGTGTCTCGTTCAGTTCATTGATGACCTTGTCCATCCAGGACCTCGACCAAGAGGACGATGTCCAATTACGACAAGTCGATTATCAGTTTCTGGATCCATATCACAAGAATGACATTGCCAAGAAGAAGACTCGCGAGGATTTCAAGTCAAAGGTTCTGTATGAACAAAAGGGATTCTGCAAGGAAGGGGGCGAGGGCGATGGGTATTGATGGGAGTTCGGCTCGGTCGATTTTCTACGCGGTGATGGGACATGGCATTGAATACATCGCTCCAGAGCGTCCAGAAAGAAGTGCGATAGGGTATGGTACATTATATGCAACTACGATGTCCTCTTTTTTCCCCGCTCTGAGACGAGGCCTGTCGAAGGGGGTTTCTCAGTTCCATTAGTCTGAATATCTGAATGTAAAAGTTCGGACGAGGCTTGTAAAGTGCCTGTCGGTTGTGGATAGAGTATGTCTTCGATGGATTTACGTATCTCGCGCTCCCGCGAAGTAAGTTTGAGTAAAGCACCTTCTTTCGTCTCCTTGTCACACGAGACTTCTGCGGCACGAAGTTTTTGCCATCTTGAAAGTAGTCAAACAAGTGTACGAAGAAAGTGCAGAAGGAGCTTACCCAGCATGCCTCCGGCATTTTTTCTTGCCAGTACACCACCACTCTCCATGCGCGGAGGTGGCATCGAGCGGCGCGGGATCGCTGCCCGATTCCATCTTGACTCGCTCCTCCTCATAGCTCTCCAACACCTCCGGACCAAAGTCTACCCACTCCTCCTCACCAAAGCAGAGTCTCTGATCCCAACCACACTCGTCCATTTTCCCTGCTCTCTCAGAAGCAAGGTCCACCACCTTCTCGCGCCAAATTACCATGTCCAATTCACGTTTCATGAACTCACGTTCCTTCACCACCTCTTCGAGGCGTGCGTTCAGGCGAGCATTCTCGCGTTCGGCTCTTCGCTTTGCTGCGGAGTCGAGCGGTTTCTGACCGTCAACATCCATCTTGGACAGGCTTGTCCCGTTCGTCTCGGCACAGACCACCACACCTTCTCGCTTTGCAGCATTCTTGACACTGTCCCACAACAGATCGCGCGCGCCGCCCGATATCTCCCATCGTGCAATGCGTGCCCGCATATACTTTATGCCGCAGTCGTCAGAACAGTATTTTGAGAACACGCCGCGGGATGGCTTGTGACATGCTTCGGGCGATGAAGAATTCTCGTGTTGGAGTCCAAAGAGACATCGCCGTTTCCATGTGGTCCGCAGATGTGGGCTCTCTGAGGTAGTTTAAGGGACTGGCGAGATTATACAAGACGCGCGACACTCACTCTGAATGCACGGGGGACATATGAATTGATCCACGAGATCGATTTCCAAGTCTGGCATATTGACACACAGTGTATGGAACCATTCATCACAACTAAGAGTTGCTGTATCAGGCATACACAAACGTCTGGGATCCGATCCGATGCTCACCGATCGCATGCAATCATCATTCTGTCCTCATCATATCGTGTCTTGCAAACACAGTAGAGCTTGTCATCCTCCTTGTCACTGTCAACAGGGTCTGGTTCAGGGATAACTTCGTCGATGACGCCAGGGATGACAGAGGTAGAACGCGACCGCGCATTGACGTTCGTTATGCCCTTGGGAATGTTACTTTTCAAAGAGGCGTCCGGGCCATTGGGTTTCGCTTTAGTTTTGGGAACGGCTTTAGCTCGTGGTTTGGAAGTTTGTTTCGTTTTAGGGGCAGGCTGGCCGAGGGGGCAAGATAAGGACTGGCCGATCGCGTCACGAAGTCTGATATACGCACTTTTGACGTCGCGTCCTTTTTCTTTTTGCTTCCCGTCGTCTTGTCCTTTTCAGCCTTCTTATTGCGAGCCGCAGGAGGGGGCATAGATGCTCGATCTTTCTCTTCGTCTGCCAAAAGAGCTCCCTTCGGGATGAGTTGGGAAGACGGTGCCAGTGACGGACCATCGGAGGCTTCATTCGAGCCCCGTTCGGCACTCTCGCTGGCACCCGTAGTGGGTGATGGTAATGCCGGTTGGATTTGTACCTTTGGGGTGGGAGGGATGACATGGACCGGACGGTCTTCGACAAGGCTCAAAAGTTCTTCGTCTACATCCATCATGGTCTCCAAAACCGGTAGTTCTCGCTCAGAGGGATCTTCTGGTTCACGAGATTGGCGAGTTGATTCTGGCTGGATGACCATGTCCTCAGACGACGCATCAGGTACGGGTTCGATTGATGGAGGTTGCGAGGGGCTCCTACTCGTGTCGTGCGAAACGGTGACCAGGGGGGTTGGATGCGTCGACACGCTGGGCGTTCCTGACTGGTCGGCTAGTACGGGTTGGATGGCAAATCCCGGAGACAGCGGACGAGGGGGTGGACTAGCTACGAGGACGTCGTCCACGTCCTCGACTGGCGGAATTGGGTTTATCTTTTCTGATGTTGGCTCGGCAACAACCGGGTCAGAGAACGTGATGGTGCTTGCTACTGCCGAAGCATCGGAGCGATCGTGCTGACGGTTGAAGGTCTTGACATCAGGATCCATGACAGGAGAAGCTGGCACACGTGGGGGATGCAAAGCGTGAGGCGAGTGAGTTTGTGAATCGGAGAGAGCGGGAGACCGGTGCTGAGTTGAAGTCGGTTCAGATGGTCGGCGATCAAAGAAGGGTGGTATGTGCGAAACAGAAGGTGTATATTCTGGAGTCGGGGCACGAGGTGGCGGCGGCGCCTCGCAAGGGAAGAATGGTGTGGTCAACACTGAGAAAATGACAGTGAGACAGGGCGAATGAAGGGATGGGGGAACACACCATTTTCCATGACGGACTCTGTCGGGATTTCTCTCTTGACTTGAAACACACCAAGGCCAGCCTCAGTCGCGCCCGACCACCTGCGGCGTTCCGGGGAGCTAGGTTGCCTGTTCGACAAGCGTGCTGGGGCGAGGCGTGTGGGTTGATCTTCCCAAACGCGGATCGGATGGCGCTCAACGGGGATGGCGGGTGTGAAGATGCTTTTGGTGATGTCCATCGAATGGTCGACTGAAGGACGAGATCGTGGCCAGTCTCGAAGTGGGTCGGTGTCTAAGTGGTGCAGGGACGCCCTTGATGGATGTCTCTCGTCGTCGAGAGAAAAGATCCTGGCGGGGAGAGGAGACACCCTTGGTGGTGGGTACTCCGCGCGGGCCTCGGAGACCAAGCGTTCGGGGGACAAGTCGTGTCTCGGGCTTTGAAAGGTTGACAAATCCGGTCTGGGTGGGTCGTTGGAGAGGATTTCGATACCACCTGCCATCCTTGGACCGTATCCATACCGCGGAGACATGGGATGGGGAGGCTCTGCGAATGCGGGTACGAGAGAGGGAAAGTGGGTTGGGGAAGGACGGAACTGCTGGGGAGAGTGACGGTGAGGGGAGGATGGATGATGAGGGGGGTGGGAGAAGGGAGAGGGGTGTTGGAGGACAGGGTGGGAGATGGAGTGAGAGTCGTCGAAAGGTGCTACGCGGGTGGGATCGCGACGCAGGGTCGGGTAAAGGTTAACTGGGCTAGCCGAGGAGGAGACGGGAGATGGGGAACGAGAACCGCGGGTGCGTTTGTGGGGGCGGTGAGGAGGGAAGTAGTGGCGGGCATGGTCGGTGTCTAATCTGCGACGCTCCTCTGAGGCAGCGTGTACGAGGAGGTCTAGACGGTGGTTGTCTGGTGTGTTGAGGATGGAGAGGAGTGACGAGGAAGGGTTACGTGGAGGAGGAGGAGAAGGATCGCGAAGGAGCGAGGAGATGTCCATCCGACGTGGAGACATAATGAAAGTAGAGATTCAAGAGTGACGATTACCAAAAATGTACTAACAACATGTACAACGAGACATTGCGATAAAAATCCACACGAAAGACCTTTGAATGGCCATCCAAACGGACACACCGCACCCAAGTCCCATCGAAAAGTCGCTCTCCAGCCCACCAACGGTCCCAAGGTCCTCGACCCGCACATCCTGAATGGCAGTGAGTCGTCGTTGAGATGCTTTATGGGGCTGAATACACAAATGAGCTTGAAGATTTACAAAAAAAAAAAAAGAAAAGGGAACTGACCTGGTTGTGTGAAAAGAGACGGGGTGCCAGTGGGGTGTTTAGTTTTGTGGGAAGAACTGTACAGTAGGACCCCGAGTGTCTGGTGAACCTAATCTGCCGTCGTCTTCCTTCCCCCGACGTCCCTTCCCAATGTCGGTGGCAACTCGAAACCCGTTTGCCCTCCTCGACCGTCAGTATTTTCTATTCATCCATTCTTATCTCATCACAGTCACATCACACAGAGGAGAGCGAAAGTCCCCCCACCCCACCCCCTCCCGCCGAGTCTGCCCCCGCCCAGCAGACATCCGCACCCCCAAAGCGTGGTGCAAAGGTCGGCCCCGCCTCTCGTGGCGGTAAATACTATCAACGAGGCGGTGCACGCCCGAACGCCGATCGCGAACAACCATCCGACGATCCCCCTGTCGCACCAGAAGCCAAACAGAGACGGTGTCCGTCCCTTTCACACTTCTCCCACTTCCCCCTCTCATCCCATCCTCCCAGTCGATGGCGAACGCAAAGAGGGCCGCGGCAGAGGCCGTGGTTCCAATCGTGGCAGCAGAGGCCGCACCTATGACAAGCACAGTGCTACCGGCAAGATGTGCGTTCTCCCTTCCTTGTCCCCTCTCTTTCTTCCTCATCGTCCCCGCAGTGATTCGGACAAGAAACTACACAACGGTTGGGGTGGAGACGACGGAAACACCGAACTCAAGGTCGAGGAAGCCGCGACGGTCGACGCAGCGGCAGAATCTGCTGTCGTAAACGACTGGGGTGCTCCCGCGGAGGCCGATGCCACCGCAGGCGGTTGGGATGCCCCCGCTCCAGATGCTGCTCAAGAGCAATCGTCCCCCGACGCAGACAAAACTGACGCACCCCGCAGAAAAGACCGAGATCAGGAAGAAGAGGACAACACTCTTACCCTCGACCAGTACCTTGCTCAGCAAAAGGAAAACGAGCTTGGTCTCCTTCCAAAACTCGAGACACGCAAGGCAAACGATGGCCAAGATGCCATATGGGATGGCGTAACCCGGTTGGAAAAAGCCGAAGGCGAAGCCTACTTTTCTGGAAAGGTACTCCTTTCCTTGCCCTCCATTTCCTTCATCACTCATGATCCCCTCCCAGACAAAATCAGCCCCAAAGGCACGTATCGAAAAGAAAGAAAAGGTCTTTATCGAAATCGAAGCCCGCTTCGAGCGCCCTTCCCGTGGTGGTCGTGGTGGTCGTGGCGGTAGCCGTGGTGGTGACAGAGGAGATGACGGTGGTCGTGGTGGTCGTGGTCGCGGCAGCGCCAGGGGACGACGTGGGGGCGGGGCTGCCGTAAACGTCGATGACGAAGCCGCTTTCCCGTCTCTCTCGTAGGCGAACTCGAATTCAGACATTCCTTGACGAGTGTACTTTGGTCCCGTTCTCTTTGGTCGTCATGCTAATGAAAATAACTGCCACCCACATTCAAATCCATTTTTCGTGTTGTATGAAAGCGATCATGTCCCATTTTCTCTCGCAACTCACCGCCACCGGTCTGTTTCGCGGTAATAGATAGAATTGGTAAACATGATCATGATGTCGGTCTCGACTCATTCCCAAAGTACTCCCATTGACCCACCGGGACTTTCTCCTCCAATGGCTCCCAACTGTGTGACAATCAGCCCTGTGCGAGGTCCCATGAGCACGCGTCACCTACGCTTTCCACTCTAACATATTCTGAACGAGCTGTAGCTCGTCTTTTGCAATGTCCAGAGACTCCTCGATCTGTCCCTCGTCTAGCTGTTTCTCCACGCTAGCTATGTCTCCATTTGCACCCTCTACAATGTTGAGCTTGTGTTTCGTAAGGGCCTCGACACCCTGCCGATAGACGGACGTCGAAGGTATCGACGCGAGCGCAGAAACCGTGGATTTGTATGTCTCTCTGAGTTCTGGGAGCGGATTTGGGTGCACCGCGAGGCCCGTAATCCCTGTCGTCTTCTTGGCCACTTGGTGTAGCACGGGGCGGGTGAGTCTAAACATGATGGAGGTCGCGGAAAGAACTTGGGTGGACTCGGGAACTTTCCGCACATGGCTACTCTTGCACTCAACCAGACTCGCTCTTTTTTCTCTGCTTCATGGCTCACGCGCGCTACCTTTCCGTGGTCGCAAACGCCATTCAACCTCGCGCTGCCCGTGTTGCAGCCCCTCCTTGACCTCTTTCCCGCCATAGTCCTTGCCGTACCCAAAAGCAAAGTCTCCCATTCCCGAAAATCGATGCGTAGTGCCAACAAGGGGCTCAAGGACAAGCAGAGTACGTCGTTACACTCTGTTTTGAACGCTCCTGAGATTCTTACTCTCCTTGCAGACATCGTCAACTGCCCGGCTTGTGGAACAGCCAAGCTCGCCCATCACGCCTGCAGAAGCTGTTACGATGCCATCATTGCAAAATCCAGGTTGTCTAATGCTACCAGAGGGTCCTCGTCATAGGATCTCTCGCAGAGGAATTTCGTCGAGTTAGAGAGCATAGTCTAGAAATGTGTGCATTTGTCGCGTGAGATATGTGATATTTTCGGTTCGACTTTAGCTTCATGGATTGAGAGAGGACCCGGATCTTCTGCAGAACCTCAATGTTCCCTTCTATCCTTCGCTCTATACCCGCAGTGCGAACCATGTCTACGCATGCAACGCCAGGTCTCGCTGCTGTGCTGGAGAAACGGCCAGACGACGTCGTCTTCACCTTTGCAAAGCGCACCGCGATGGGCAGGCACCGAAAGGGCCAATTCAAAGATACTCCCGTCGACGAGATGATGCATGCATTATACAAGGTGCTCCCGGTGATCCCCGGCACGCAAACGATAGGAATAACGTTACTACTTTCTACAGGCAACGTTCAGAGAGACAGGGCTCGACCCTCGAAAGATCGACGACATATGTGTCGGTACGTGCCACTGAAGCTGGCGTCCTTCCAGAAAGTCTGATCCCTTGCCAGGAACCTGCCATCCGCCTTCCCCTGCATATTCTTCCCGCGCGGCCGCTCTGGCTGCAGGTATACACCATCAAGTGCCCATATCTACCGTAAACAGACTATGTTCCTCCGGTCTCATGGCCATTCGCAACATCGCCTACGCAATCCAGTCAAAGGAGATATCTCTCGGTGTCGCGGTCGGCGTAGAGAACATGTCTCTCAAGTGAGTAGCACTTCCACCAATCATTCATCGTTCGCTCAACCGTCGATCAGCCCACGCCCGACGCCGGTCGTCTCCGAAGCGGTCGACAATAATTCGCAAGCCCACGACTCCATCCAGGTGTGAGAGGAACGTTTTCGCCACATTGCTTGTATTCAATTGCACTCTAGCCCATGGGTTGGACTGCCGAACTGGTCGCACAGACCTACAATGTCCCGCGAAGCAAGCAGGACGAGTATGCGTTGATTTCGCACACTAGAGCCAACCAGGTAACCCATCCCGTCCACTTCCAGAATCCATCTGTTTCACAATCGACCCTCGGGGTAGGCCCAGGCCAAAGGTATATTCGCCGAGGAGATCATTCCGGTTGAAGTGCGCGGTTCTGTCATCTCGACAGACGACACCATCCGTCCAGGCGTGACCGTGGAATCCCTTGCTGGTCTGAAACCCGTGTTTCCTGATTGGGGCGACACCACTACTGCAGGCAATGCTAGCGGCATCGGTGACGGTGCTGCACTGTGCATCCTTACGACGAGAGAAAGGGCTCAGGCTGAGGGAATGGATATCTTGGCGAAATGGGTAGGGTGCGCCGTCGTGGGTACGTTCACGGTTTCAGTAGCACTGGAATGAGATCCTGAGCGCACGCCAAAGGCGTCGAGCCAAGGCACATGGGCATTGGTCCCATTGCAGCTATCCCCAAGGTCCTGTCCCGATTTGGCCTCTCGAAAGAAGATGTCGACGTATACGAGGTTCAGATCCTTCTGCCTCTCATTTTCAGACGGAACTGATACTGTGCACAGATCAACGAAGCGTTTGCGTCGCAGTTTGCTTACTGCGTAGAAGAACTCGGAGTCCCGATGAACAAGGTCAACCCAAAGTAGGATTTTCGCATTCATTCATTCATTGCGACGTATCTGAGGGCTTCTTTTCAGTGGCGGCTCGATAGCTGTGACACATCCACTCGGGATGAGTAAGTCTCTTGTAAAACTTTTACTCGTGTACGCGGTTGACTGGATTTGTTTGTAGCTGGTGTGCGTCAAGTGGTAACCGGACTGGCTGAACTCCGTCGGAGAAACGAGAAAATACTTTGCACGAGCATGTGCGTGGGCAGTGGGATGGGCGCAGCGGGCATTTTTGTGAACGAGGCGCGGCCGGTTCACACCGCCAAGCTCTGATGACGTTCCTTGTTACAGTAATGCTATCTATCGTACACAATTTAAGTATGATCTGGCCGGCCACAGACAAGCTACGTTTTCCCAGTGGTAACCTTGAGTGCAGCGTTGACGATCTCAAGCGCATTTAGTACCACGAAAGGCTAGATTGTACCAGTCTTCGTAACGGGCATGCGCTGTGAAACGGGCTGCAGGCATTAACCCCAGTTGGATGGTATTCCAGTCCATTGAAAGTGAGATATGTGCCTCCTCCAATGCAAGCGTATTGGTGTTACTGCGAACTTGAAGGTCCTTGGTGAGTGTGATCGTGGAGTCTTTCATTTTCATCAACCCTTGCGCCAGCTTCAACTCGACGTCATTCATTGATATTTGTGGAAACAAAACCTGGTCATAGGTCATACCAAGTCAGTTACCTGCAACTTGTAAGGCATAGATGCGAAACGACATACGCCTCTGGTTGCCTCAACTGTATCAATGTCTATGGGCTTATCTACCTCATCCTTGATCCATACAAAATACTCCACCTTATTGATGCTGCACCAGGTGTGTCCAGCGATCACAACAGGCTCGAGCGAGAATTCCGTATCCTCTGAGTCGTCTTGACTATGTTGACCAAGACTGAGGAAGGAAGAAGCCTCCCGAGAATCTTCCTCTTTGGAGAACAGATCCCAGGCTTCTGATCCCTCCTTGGGACTGCGGTATGCCTGGGTTTCAGTGACACAGATCATAATAACTGCAATGATTTCTGGATGAGCAAGCAATTCCATCTTGATCTTCTGTTCTAGCGTTGCTCTGCCCTGTGAGAAGGCACATTCTACAACTGCCAGGATGTGGAACTTCTGCAGCCCAGGCACCATCTGTAAAGGCATGACGACAAGACAAAGATCTGGGGTTGCAGAGAGCCCTGTCTTTGACAACCCAAGGGGGAAATTCGACTCAAGTGTGATACGAAGCAGTTTTTTATCGATGGCCCGGGGGAGGTTGAGCACCGGAATGAAAGCCTCCCGTATGTCAGTCACGGAAACTTCGCGAGTGACACATGGAAGCTCTACGATAACGATACGCTTCTCAGGGTTATAGGATAACCTTTGGTGCGTGACCGGCGGTATTCAGATGGTAATAAAAAACGACCGTTGACGACACATACCTTGGTTTCTTTGCAAACAAAAAGGTTTCATCCGCAAGGAATGAAAGGGCTTCGAATGCTTGTCTGCTAATTCTGTCAAACGTCTGTGTGCTTTTAATATATGATTTTGTATTGGGAAGGATAATTGACATCGTGACCTTACCTGGATTGCATCATCTGCGACGCCACCCTGCAGCCTGAGGTCTGGCAATAAAAAGAGATACCTAAGGATATTTCTGAAAGATGCTTTATGGATCATAAGTTTCAAGTGAGACGGTTCACGATTTGGACACATACGAGAAGCAGAAACAGCCTGACGTGTGCGTGTAGGCAGAGCATCCATAGCTTGTAGGTAAAGGTGGTTAAACACAGGATCTTTATGGGAGAATGTTGAGGGAGTAACTGATAGGGGCAACACGGCGGACATCACGCTACGATGCTGACTGTGAGAACCAGAAATGACAGGGGCTGGAAGTGATGGGTGGTGGATCACGCGACACGCGGGAACAAACTCTCAATTAGGAAAGCTTCAATCGCATACCACTTCAATCGAGGTTTGAAGCGTGCGTTGGTCCTCTTTTTTTTATAGCAAAGCCCTCCGGGCGGTCCTGGACGCCTAATAGTCGAAACCATAAACTTCAGCTATCTACCTCGTTTACAAAAGGGATGTCCGAGTCACTGCGAAGACATGCGCGTTCAAACAAAAACAGAGACATGCAGTCCCGGTCACATTGAAGACCATCAAATGTTCGAAACAATACAGTCTAGAAATGTGTGCACTTGTCGCGCCGTGAGATATATGATGTTTTCGGTTCGGCTTTAACTTCATGGATCGAGTGAGGACCCGCTGGATCTTCCGCCGAACCTCAATGTTCTCTTCTATCCTTCGCTCCAGTGTCTCTATGCCCGCAGTGCGAACCATGTCTACGCATGCAACGCATGCAACGCCAGGTCTCGCTGCGCGCAGCGGGTATCTTTGTTAACGAGGCGCGGCCGCTTCACCCCGCTAAGCTTTGATGACGTTCCTTGTTTATGCTATCTATCGTACACAATTTAAGTATGATCTGGCCGGCCACAGATAGACTACGTTTGCTCAGTGGTAACCTTGAGTGCAGCGTCGACGATCTCGGTCATAGCGATGACCGCTTCCTCCTCCAACGTACGCCCGACGAGTTGCAAAGAAACGGGGGCGTCTTTAAACACCTCCGGTTCGTCTAATAAAGTGTCTCAGCGAGAACACCGAGAAGTGGCAAACAGAAGGAACAAGAACATACAAATCTCGTTATACTTTCGGTCGACGGCGCCGATAAAGTTCTGGCGAGACTGCTTGACGTCTAGGGTCGGATCCACGGTGGTCACAGGGAAAACGGATGCAGTATAGTCAAGCATGCTCCACACCGCGGTATAATTAGTGTACCTGGCAGTCGTTTGTCGGCGTGCGTAAACAGAAGACAGATGCCCAACAAGACAGTCACCAACCTGAAATGCCCGTGAGGGGGTGCTGCGAAAGGAGCTACAGGGCAGATGATGGCGTCCACCGGCCGTCCTGTTCCCGTGCTCGTCGCGGTGTCGTTCCAGTGCTCCAAGTACCTAGCGCGGAGATCACGTTTAGCCCTCTGAACTTGCCAAAGCTGGTAGGCGGTGGAACCGCCAACCCTAGGACGGAATGGGGCGATCGTCGGGTCATCACCCTCCGGCAGCATGCTGGAGATGATTGGCTCCCCGCTCGCCGAGGCTGTAGTCATGAAATCTTCCGAGTTGCCAGCGTTGAATACGGCAAACTTCGAAGAAGAAAAAAGACATTTAACATTTTCTCGGATCGGTTCTAAGTTCATTGCACGTACGATCAATTTGCCTATTTTTTCATGCTCGAGCGGGTGCCATATAATCACTGCAAAGGACGGATGTCAGAGAAAAAGAAGCGACAAAGTTGCGTGGAACAAAGCATACCACCATGACCAGCCTGTGTGAGCGCTGCTTGAACCCGTTTGAGCGCCCGAGTGATAGGGGGATGCGGGGCGCAAACGCCGTCGTCCCACATGATCGCAAAGCATAGCTTTCGCCCGCCATCGCGGTCCTTGAGCAAGTACTCGTCTTCGTCCCATTTCTTGCGTACGGTCAGCGGGTCCTTGAGCCAGGGTTTCGACTTGATCACGGCTTCCATGAACACCTTGAGTCCAAAAACACTGTTGGCCATGGGACCGAGAACGGACAATATGGAATCTTGTCCCTCCAGGGTATTCATGGCACCGCCATAGGGCACCCGACCGTAAGAAGGCCTTAGGCCGTACAGACCACACAACGCGGAAGGAATCCGCACAGAGCTGAGGAGGGGATCAATCCTTGATCCATTGACTCTCGAATGGTACTCACCCTCCAAGGTCAGATCCGACACCTAAAGGGCTTCCTTTCAACGCAATCAAGGCACTTTCTCCCCCGGAAGAGCCCCCGGAAGTCAGCGAACGGTTATACGGATTGGTTGTCCTGCCGAAAATGTGGTTGAAAGTTTCAGGAAACTAAAGCAGGAGTTAACATGGGAACAGGTGTGATACGGGGAGACGATACCATTACTGTCTGCGGTATGTTTGTCTTGACGAACGGAACGGCCCCGCATTCTTCTAGGATATCGACAAGTACCGCATTCCGATCTGCGTATTTTCCAATCCAGGATACGTAGCCTATTGTCGTCTCCACACCCTTGATACCCAACTGGTCCTTCAAGGATATAGGGAGTCCGTGAAGTGGACCGACGACCTTTCCAGTCTTCCTCAATGCATCATCCAACTCGGCCGCACGAGCGAGGGCACGCTCCACGAATATCTCGGTCAGACAATCCACCTGCCTTTCGTCAACTGCGGTAACGAACGATGACCGCACGGATACTTACCAACTGTTGAGCGATGACGGCCCGTTTATAAAACGCGGTCGTGACTTCGACGGAAGTCCATTCACTACTCGCGAGCTTCTTCAGCAAATTTTCGACATCCTCATTCGTGATCACTAGTTCTCGCGGCGTCAAGAGTCCACACGTCTCAGGAAAATGGATCACATTGAGTGTTGTTTTGGGGGGAGGAGTGACCAGCCACTCTGTCGGAATGGCCTCGTGCTGGCGGCGTTTCTTGTCGGCAGCAAGGTCGAACCACGATGGCATGGTTCGGTGGTGTTACGATGAGCAACGATAGTGCACCACATAATTGAACCGGAATATATGCGGCTGGGAACTGGACAGACGAGATAAGGACAGACGAGATAAGGGCACCGAATAGTTCTTGTATCACGAGGACTAACATTCAGCGCTAGCAGCCTCCATATTTGTCGACGGGGTTCCGGCCAGATCGCATTACAGGTTCTGGAAATAAGAGGTGCGAGCCTAAAGAATGAACTCGTCGAAGAACGTGTAAAAGAAGTTTAGGACGGCGATGTCGGAGCGGCGTGGTTTTGCGTAGTAGGGCCCGTAAACGTTGTTTCTCAGGAGATCTCGTGGCGTCAGTTCAGCTACATCTTGCTTTCTGAAATGGCGGCAGTGTAAGCTTTCGTGTGCAACGTTGTTACTATCCTTAAGCTGACGGTTTTCGCAGGTGCCACGGGTTGTATCGGATGATGTAGTATCTGTTCGATACGTTCAAGTTGCGTACGGTCTGCTTCGTCGAGATTTTGAGTTTGTTGGGCTTGGTTCCCAACCGATTTTAGCGGAGTCATTGTCCCCGGACCCCGGCACTCCCCGCGTGTTATGTAAGTAATTTTGCGTGTCTTGATTGGCGGCATCTCCGAGTCGGAGAGTCATGGCATGCTACTATTCGATAATACGCTGTTAGGAATCAGCATGGTGAGCTTTTGCATACTCTAGTTTTGCATAGGACGTCGTGTAAGTTGTTTGCGACTTCCGCGTTCTCGGTCGGTCGCGGAACGAGCATGTAAAGAGACTCGTGCCAGTGATGCGACCCGGCGGGACCGTGACACTTCTGCGAACTGTCAGTGTTTGCATGCAACTCTGCCAATGTCTGAATCTGTGGCTGGAGTGGATCATACTGACTTAAATGCTCCCCTGGGACACCCTGATCAAAGAAATTGGACATAATTCGTAAGTGGCAAGCGTTGCAAAGTGCACCGCGATGGGCAGGCACCGAAAGGGCCGTTTCGAAGATACTCTCGTCGACGAAATGATACATGCATTGTACAAGGTACTCCCGGTGATCCCCGGCAAACGATAGGAATAACGTTATAACTTTCTACAGGCAACGTTCAAAGAGACAGGACTCGACCCTCGAAAGATTGACGACATATCTGTCGGTACGTACCACTGAAGTTGGCATCCTCCCAGACTCAAAAAGTCTGATTTGTTGCCAGGAACCTGCCATCCGCCTTCTCCTGCTTATTCCTCCCGCGCGGCCGCTCTGGCTGCAGGTATACAGTCCCCATATCCACCGTGAACAGACTGTGTTCCTCCGGTCTCATGGCCATTCGAGACATCGCCTAGTACGCAATCCTCTCGGTGTCGCGGTCGGCGTAGAGAACATGTCTCTCAAGTGAGTAGCACTTCCACCAATCATTCATCGTTCGCTCAACCGTCGATCAGCCCACGTCCGACGCCGGACGTCTCCGAAGCCGTCGACAATAATTCGCAAGCCCACGACTCCATCCAGGCGTGAGAGGAACGTTTTCGTCGCATTGCTTGTATTCAATTGCCCTGCTCTAGCCCATGGGTTGGACTGCCGAACTGGTCGCACAGACACCTACATTGTCCCGCAAAGCAAGCAGGACGAGTATGCGTTGATTTCGCACACTAGAGCCAGCCAGGTAACCCATCCCCTCCACTTCCAGAATCCATCTGTTTCACACTCGACCCCGGGGTAGGCCCAGGCCAAAGGTATATTCGCCGAGGAGATCATTCCGGTTGAAGTGCGCGGTTCTGTCATCTCGACAGACGACACCATCCGTCCAGGCGTGACCGTGGAATCCCTTGCTGGTCTGAAACCAGTGTTTCCTGATTGGGGCGACACCACTACTGCAGGCAATGCTAGTGGCATCGGTGACGGTGCTGCACTGTGCATCCTTACGACGAGGGAAAGGGCTCAGGCTGAGGGAATGGATATCTTGGCGAAATGGGTAGGGTGCGCCGTCGTGGGTACGTTCACGGTTTCAGTAGCACTGGCTTGAACGAGAACCTGAGCGCACGCCCAAGGTGTCGAGCCAAGGCACATGGGCATCGGTCCCGTTGCAACTATCCCCAAGGTCCTGTCCCGGTTTGGCGTCTCGAAAGAAGATGTCGACGTATTCAGACCCCTTCTGCCTCTCATTTTCAGACGGAACTGATACTGTGCATAGATCAATGAAGCGTTTGCGTCGCAGTTTTACTGCGTAGAAGAACTCGGAGTTCCGATGAACCCAAAGTAGGATTTTTCGCATTCATTCTTTCATTGCGACTGGATATGTTTGTAGCTGGTGTGCGTCAAGTTGTAACCGGACTGGCTGAACTCTGTCGGAGAAACGAGAAAATACTTTGCACAAGCATGTGCGTGGGCAGTGGGATAGGCGCAGCGGGCATTTTTGTGAACGACGCGCGGCCGCTTCACCCCGCCAAGCTTTGATAACGTTCCTTGTTCATGCTATCTATCGTACACAATTTAAGTACTATGATCTGGCCGACCACAGAAAACTACAATGGCTCATTGGTAACCTTGAGTGCAGCGTCGACGATCTCGGTCATGGCGATGACTGCTTCCTCCTCTAACGTACGTCCGACGAGCTGTAAAGAAACGGGGGCGTCTTTGAACACTTCCGGCTCGTCTAATGAAGTGTCTCAGCGAGAAGTGGCAAACCGAAGGGATTGTTAAGAACATACACATCTCATAAACCTTTCGGTCGTCGGCACCGAAAAAGTCCTCGCGAGGCTGCTTGACGTCGAGGACAGGATCGACGGTAGTCACAGGGAAAACGGACGTAGTATAGTCGAGCGCGTTCCACACCATGGTATAACTACCGTAGCTGGCGATCGTGTGTGTTGGCGAGCGTATACATAAGATTGATACCAAACAAGAGCACCGACCTGAAGTGCCCGTGAGGGGTGGCTACGAAAGGAGCCGCAGGGCAGATGATGGCGTCCACCGGCCGTCCTGTTCCCGTGTTCATTGCGGTGTTGTTCCAGTGCTCCAAGTACCTGGCGCGGAGATCACGTTTGGCCTTCTGAACTTGCCAGAGCTCGTAGGCGGTGCAACTGCCAACTTCTTTGGGACGGAAAGAGGCTATCGTCGGGTCGTCCTCTGGCAACATACTCGAGATGAGTGGCTCCCCGCTCTCCGAGACGGTAGTCATGAAATCTTCCGAGGAGCCAGCGTTCCATATGGCCCACTTTGAAGACGCAAAAAATGAATATGTTTTTATTCTATGACCGACTCCAAGTCGACCGCACGTACCGTCAGCTCGACTAATTTTTGATGCTCGAGCGGGTGCCACGTCATCACTGCAAAGAATGGATGTTGGAAAAGAAAAGAAGTGACAAAGCTAGGTGCACTAAAGCATACCACTATGACCAGCCTGCGTGAGCGCCGCTTGAACGCGTTTGAACGCTCGAGTGATAGGGGGATGCGGGACGCAAACACCATCGTCCCACATGATCGCAAAGCATAGCTTTCGCCCGCCGTCGCGGTCCTTGAGCAAGTACTCGTCTTCGTCCCATTTCTTGCGTACAGCCAGTGGGTCCTTGAGCCAGGGTTTCGCCATGATGACCGCTTCCATGAACATCTTGAGTCCCGAGACACTGTTGGCCATGGGACCGAGAACGGACAATATGGAATCTTGTCCCTCCATGGAGTTCACTGCACCACCGTAGGGCACCCGACCGCAAGAAGGCCTTAGACCATACAGACCACAAAATGCGGCAGGAACCCGCACAGAGCTAGGGAGGGGATCAGCCCTTGATCCAATGACTCATGGGAGGTACTCACCCTCCAATGTCAGATCCGACACCTAAAGGGCTTCCTTTCAATGCAATCAAGGCACTTTCTCCCCCGGAAGAACCCCCGGAAGTCAGCGAACGGTTATACGGATTGGTTGTCCTGCCGAAGATGTGGTTGAAGGTTTCGGGCCACTAAAGCAGTTGTGAACAGGTGTGATACGGGGAGACGAATCCGGGCGTACCATCAATGTCTGCGGTACGTTTGTCCTCACGAACGGAACGGCCCCGCATTCTTCCAGGATATCGACGAGTACCGCATTCCGATCTGCGTATTTTCCAATCCAAGATACATAGCCTACTGTCGTCTCCAAACCCTTGATACACAGCTGGTCCTTCAAGGATATAGGGAGTCCGTGAAGTGGACCGACGACCTTTCCGGTCTTCCTCAACACATCGTCCAACTCGGCCGCACGAGCGAGGGCGCGCTCCACGAATATCTCGGTCAAACAATTCACCTGCATTTCGTCAACTGTGGTAAGGAACGACGACCGCACGAACACTTACCAATTGTTGGGCAACGATGGCACGTTTATAAAATGCGGTCGTGACCTCGACGGCGGTCCATTCGCTGCTCGCGAGCTTCTTCAGCAAATTGTCGACGTCTTCGTTCGTGATCACTAATTCTCGCGGCGTCAATAGACCACACGTCTCAGGAAAGCGGGTCACGTTGAGTGTCGCCTCGGGGGGAGGAGTGACCAGCCACTCTGTAGGAATTGCCTCGCACTGGCGGCGTTTCTTGTCGGCAGCAAGGTCGGACCAGGATGGCATGGTTAGGTGGTGTTACGATGGACAACGATAGTGCATCACAGGATGCTGTACGAGAATATATAAACGATAGGCTGGGAACGCCGCATTCTGGGCACACAAGATAAGGGTACAACGATATCAAGCTATCACGGGGACTAACAGTCAGCCATATACGGAAAACTTTGTCGACGGGCTTCCGTGTCGGCATCACAGGTTCTGCAAATAAGAGTGTGAGCTTGCGATAGGAAAAAAAAACGACATCGAAGAACGGGTGTCAGAGAGCCGGTAATGTCAGTAATGCAGAGGCAGCAAGGCTGCAACTCTGCATCAAGTCGACTAAGAGGTGCCAGTGGTGGTTGATTACAACGCTCATCATAGCAAGGAGAAAGAGAACAGAGTTGAAACTCACAACATTGTCAAGTCAGATGAAAGAAAAAGAGAGGACCAATGCTTCGAACTTCGAAGTCACGCGTTCAAGTATGATTTGAGGCGGCGACTCAAACGTTCTAAATTTAGAGTTTGTTCCCGCGCGAGATGAAGACAGGGGAAGAAAAGTAATCGGTTTGCTACACGTGGTATGAATGTATAGATAGCTACAGTGCATAGTCCACATTGTCGTAATGATTCTATGCTTTCTATACTTGCACATTATCTGTTCATTTTGTTGCGAGGACGTGTAGCTTTGCCAATGAAACCACCACTGGCACGGCAAAGAATGCATAACCAACCCAAATCACTGGCATGATGATCAGCATCTAGATATTATCTGAGGCATTGAGCAGCAACTCACTCGTGAAAGCGTTACTCGTGTTTGCGATGAGCTGTGGACCGTGCGTCCCTTGGCCACTGATGCTCAGGTTAAAATCATCCGCCGCTTTCCCAAAGTACATGCGAAGGATCAGAAAAGATGCCAAGCCTGCAGAGTATAATTGTCGGCACAAAACATCATTGGGTTGCAAATAGCTATTGCACCCACCGACGACAAAAGAACTGATACCAATCCAGGCGGAAGCCTGCTGCACCACTGGTTTTTCCCAAACATTACCAGCCTTTCCCATTAGATGCCGAAAAGAGATCCCCGTGAACATGATGAAGAAGATGCCAGTGAAGACCAGCGATATCGTGACAAACACCGGCGCAACAGTGGGAGGAGCAGCCAAATCGGCACTAGGTGTATTTGAGCTGAACACTGAGGTATCTATCAGATGAGAGTCAGTATCATTTATACGACAGAAAGCGGCGGGGAATGTACACACTGTAAACAGGGGTGATCGACGGCGACGTGCAGATTGAATGTGCCGAATTATTGGGCTTGGCACAAGATCCTATTACTGCGTCAGTTGTAAATGATCCACACTGGCGTCGAAGACTTGCCTAGTATCCCTAGATACATACTGGGACCATCAACGTTTTGATTTGACCCAGGCTGCGTGAGCACCGAGGACGGCGTTACCGTCAACAGCGACACATGGCTATGTAGCATGACCACTGGAGAGAGGTAGGCAAAAAGCACGAGGAACAAAGACGTTAACATCAAGACAGGCGTGAGGTATAAAGTCGTGGCTTTCGAGATGTTGGCGATCATGGTGGTGACGATATCTTATAATGACAGTAAGAAGCAAACAAATGAGAGTCCTGCTCCAAATTTTCAATAATCAACGTTCGACTGCGAGTAGACCAGTACCGCAGGGCCTGAGGAAAGAGGAAATTAGACGGGACGAAGAAGGATATGCATGACTTCGGAAATGCTGCAGCCTTTATACCCAACCTGGGCCCGGGCCAGAACTAATTGGGAGTGCTATTGTTGTGCGAC